>LGRX02028297.1:107988-174710 GCA_001247695.2 Cymbomonas tetramitiformis
AGGAACCCGGTGCGGCAATGTGTCCCCTGTGACAGGAACCCGGTGGAGCGGCGCATCCCCCATGACTGCTACCCGTTCGGCCGGCGCGTCCCCATTTTATAGGGTCCAGTGCCGTGGTGTGTCCCCTTTGATGTTGCTCCACAGGGCGGCACGTCCCCTTGTTTTGGTGGCCCGTGAAGTGCGCGTCTCCCTCTGGTCGAGGCCGGCAGGCCGGCGTATCCCCCTCTTAATGTGGCAGGTAGGTTGAAGTGGCCGGCGGGTGACGCATCTCCATCTGATCGCGGCCGGTGGGGCAGTGCGTCCCCCCCTATTATGGCCGGTGGGGCGGCGCACCCACTCTGTCTACCACCCGGTGGGGTGACGCATAGTCTTTCGACTTTTGCCTGGTGAAGTGGCGAGTCCATTCTGACTGCGCGCGGTTTGGCGACGTGTGTGCCCGGTAGGGCGGCGTGTACCCCTCTGCTTGTGCCCGGTAGGGTGGTGGAGCCTCACTGTTTGTGGCAGATGGGGCGGCACGTACCCCTGCTTGTGTTAGGTATTCCATTATCTTTCAAGTGGTAGAGGGCCCCTATGTTAGTGGTCGGTGAGGGAAGCTGCACCTGATTATCTTTCAAGTGGTAGAGGGCCCCTATGTTAGTGGTCGGTGAGGGAAGCTGCACCTGATTATGCTTCGCGGAGAGCGCAGGAAGCGTGACTCCGTCGACGAGGTCAAGCCTTGTAACGGTGTCGAATGGAAATGCCTTAGCATAGGCCGCAACGAAAGCATCCAGGAGTATGTTACTGCCAGAGAGCTCCTTCATTGGCGAAGTGGCGATGACGAGCACTTTCTTCCCCTGTTGCAATCGATGGCCGCACATGGAAACACTCAGGCTGCACGCCGTATGTACATCCTTTTATGCTGCACGCCGTATGTACATCTTTTTATGCTTTGTGATGCTTTCGTTGCTGCGCCCAATGCGGTTGTGACTGACTTGTGCTCCCCTTGTTGCTCCTCCGCCTGATGCCTCACCCGAGTTACTCTTTTCATGGCTGTGCAGTCAGAGTGGGCGAGAATCTCACAAGTTACTTCGGGGGCAAGTTCCCAGCCTCCTTTTGCGCGCTAGCATAATCAGGGGCGGGAGCAGGTGGCTCTTTCGAACTCGAAAACCCAAATGATGAAAAACAACTTCGCAGGATACCCAGTTGAATCGTGAGACCAATAAAGGAAGAGGAATTTTACAATAGGGGGAAGCGGTGTCACGTGGTCACTCAATCAGGTCTTAGGGTTTTGAATAGAACGTACGAATGTTGTGCCCACACGAACTCTCGACAACCTTCCTACACAATATTTTCCGTATCGTTGCAAGAATTTCGGCGCTTGAATCTTTGCAAGGAGCGCGAAAGTTAAATGCGTTGATGCAGAAATATGTGGGCGCTGTGCCTGTGCTGTGAGTGCTGCAATGAAGCGATGGTGAAAATCCAGAGACCGAGAAGTTCAAGTATGGGTGCACCAAACCAGGCAAAACACTCGGGTGAGCGTCAGGCAACGGTACCGGGCTTGCGCAGGACGCAAGCATCGGCAGGTGGCAGGAAGGCGGGAAAGCGAGAATAGCCATCCGTCGGACATGCAGTCGCAACGGTCGTGCATTGTCACGTTTGTGGAACACAGTAGACAAACCGATTGTGAGTCGACGAAAAGAAGGCACATACATGAGCGTCACAATCTACACACGTGAGGGGAGCGCAGGGCGGTTGCACCGTACCCTCGCCCTGGCCTCGCTTTCGTCCTTTTCTTTCTTTTGCAAGAAAGCTTCGCTAATGCTGAGCTGCTCTTCCGTATCCTTGACCTCTTGGCGCTTGCCCTCGCGGATGATCCGCTCATCTTCAGCCTGGGAAATAGGTTGCCGCATGTGGAGTGGGAACTTTAGGTCGGGTCGCACTAAACCAACAAAATATTCAAGACTACAGTACGTTTACGCGGAGAAATCTAGCTCGTTGTGGGAGAGAACAAGTTTGCTGGGTACCAAGTGAAGCAAGAAATTGTAGCGTCTGGTCTTGGGCGAAAGCATGCAGAGAAATAAAACTACCTTCGCCGCTTCAATCGCATGGATTTCAGCTGTTCTTTTGGCTTCAGCGGCAACTATCGCAAGCTCCTCCTCCTTTTTCTGCTCAAGTAAAAGCAACTCCTGCGGATCTGGCTGTATAGGCAAATCGGCTGGAACTTCCACCTACAAAATGGTATATCTTAGAACACCATTTTCACACATACGTGCGTCATGCTCTGAATACCGTGCCAATGAGAATAATGTATATGTTACAGGAGGAATCGAAGAATTCAAGGTAGGTGAATTTCGTGTCCCTTGCGAAGTTGCACTTTTAGGGAGGAATCCAGTGTACAAAACTGAACCCTACTCTTCCTGGACTTCTTGGTCGCGACACCCCTCCGCACCCGGAGTATATGAAAAGGGGCATATGATTCGAATAAAATATTATTCAATTATGTCTCCCAAGCACTGTTTCAGCGTGCATGCAGGCTGCAATCGTATCCATGGGTTCCCCGTACCGGCTGTGAAGCACCACACCCCATTTTTAATAATTATCGCTTTCTAAAGCTTATTCACCCATTGTTATCACGTCACCCTCGATGAAACAACTTGAATGGACGTTTCCATTTATCAAAAACCTACAATCATCCAAACAGTCGCAGTTGGGCGTATAGCTTCCGCAAGAGCGTCATTGTACGGGTTTGAATGATCACAGCCAGAAGAACAGTATGCTTGCCGGTTTGACTTGTCTAAAATTGAGTTCAGTATCGAGGATACAAGTTCTCTCACAGTTGTAAGAATCTAGAATGACTGAAAATTGGGCTCGGACCAAATATTCTTACTCAAATTTCCATATCTAAGTAAACTATGCCCATATACAAGCACATCATAATTTTCAAAACATTTCGGTCCGATATTCTTAGTAACAAATATTCTTACAGCTATCGTTCAAGCGAACCCTGGTGATGATGATGGTGACACTATGCCACTCCACAGTCGATTTAAGGATCTCCATTACGTGCACCGCGCCTTTGAGGAGGATTCAAAATGTTGAACCAGCTGAGCAGAGGCAGCTGAGCGCAGCGCAGCGTCTCCGTCAGGCGATGAGATCGGATGCATTCGATTGCAAGAAATCGAATGGAGTGTTCAGCCTCGAGCCTGGCGTAGAGCTCTACAGTATGCAAGAATGCAACCAGATCCTTTCACCATCTCTCACAACAGATTACTGCACCTTTTTCAAAACCGACAGGCTTTTTGAGCGGTGCACAGTACCAGACCTGTTATATTGGGTTGCATTCATCCAGAAGGTGTGCTATAACTATTGCTGGTATGGACGTCGAGGCTACTCGAGAGGCTGTTTGTGCAAAATACAAAGTGAGCAAAGCGCTATATGACTCATATCTCAACAAACGAGTCAGCAAGAAATTCGATGATGGTCTCTACTATGACGGATACGTATGCGATTATCTTGAAGACAAAAAAAATATGCCAATAACTTTGCGCTTTCTGGTATCCTCTTTGCCTGCCAGTACGCACCAAATAACTCGTCCTACAGGGTCTGCTGTACGTTCATCACATCACACGCCACTTTTTGCGTCTCTACAGGTACAATACGAGGATGGAGACACAGATGACCTTACGTTGGAAAGTATTGAAGAAATTCTTGTCGAAACTGTGTCCTCCACGCCCCCCACGGAGTCTAACCCTCGCAAGAGGAGTAGGGCCGGCAACTCTCAAGCAGGAAGTAAGAAAGCGCAAGCGGTTTCTCCGACGGGGAACGACATGGAAGTGGAGGACGCTACTGAGGTCACAGAGACGCCAGCGAACGCGCCGGTGCGTTTATTCAGTTTGTTGCACGTTCTTCGAGTCCAAGTACCAACTTCTTTCCTGTCCCCCCCTGCAGATTCGCAAGAAGCGCAGTGGCGAGAATGATGGCTTTCTACAGGCTAACCAGATCGCGCGAGCCGGGCATATTCGTGAAATTAAGTTGGAGAATTTTATGTGCCGTAAGGCCCACCTTTTCACTTTCGGTGCCGTGTTGATAAAGGGGATGCTGCCTGTTTCCTACGCACCGCCTGCGGCTTGAAAGCTGTTCGTTTAGTTTTTTCGGATCCTGCCACGAAAGCTGGGTTTACTGTTCTATTAATACCGCGATCTTGCTTTCCTTTTTGATTTGCAGATAGACGCCTCGAATTGAAGTTCGAGTATGTTCTCTCTCAAAATATTCCCTCCTTTGCAGTCACCCTGACCGGCGAGCAGAACCCTCACTGGGTCCTCTGGCTGCATATGCCCTTGAGTGCGGAAGCGTTGTTGATTATCACAACACCCTAAGAAAGATGTAATTCAGAATACAGTTTACCACGTCACGTACCGTTCGAATACATTTCCGACGGTCTCAAGTCCTTTGTTCGTTTCTTACGCTCCTATCGGTTCTCGTACTTGGGTCCATCTTCTGTCATGCCGCTTTCAAGCGACTGAAGGAATCTATTACTTGGATTCCCTTCGCATTGGGAGCGCTCTTGTGGCTTGCCGGATGAAACCACACGAAATACACCTCTGCAAAAGTAGCATCCGCTCAGGAATTGAACGATCTTTAACGTCTCAAAGTAAACCACTTGCAATCGGTCCGGCCTCGTACGCTGCACACTGCCGCTTGTTCCTTATCACCTTACTGCATTCGCTTACAGGGATCATGTCAACTTCATTGTCGGAGAGAATGGCTCCGGAAAATCTGCAATCCTCACCGCGCTATCTATCTGCTTCGGCGAGAGAGCTCGCTCCACAAATCGAGCCAGCAGCCTGAAGAATTTCATCAAGACGGGCTGCTCACAAGCGGTAACCCTTAAACGCTCGAATATGTGGCCATAATCCTTGGCATACGTTGCTTACGCCGGAGCGCGGCACGGAGAAACAACTCAGCGAATCCTCAGGGGACCACTGGCTATGGCTTTCAAGTTCCGCTGTTCGTACAGAAAGTTCATCTGGCCTGTCCGACATAGAGCCAGTGTTCAGATTACTCAATGTCCCTTTCTTTCCAATATCTTTGCCTTCACGTTCGTAGAAAACTGTGCTCTGTTCTCGACCGCAAGGCGCACCCAGCGTTGTATAAACACAGATTAAATTTATGATCACTGTGTCGTTTTGCCAGCAAGCTGCAGTTACGATCGACAACACTGGAGAGGACGCGTTTCGCCCCGACGAGTACGGTCGGAGCATCACCGTCGTTCGGAAAATATCGGCCACTGCCAACAGCTTTGTGGTGAGCCTGCGGTCCTGTTCTCGGTCTGAGCTCTCCTGAAACGCGATCCCCTGGCACCATTTGCTGAAGGCCTGTCCGAGGGTTGAGAGTGCCAGCTACCAAGATGCTTTTGAAGGACAGGATGGCAGCCCGGGAGTGGGCTTGCACTTATTCCCAGCAAGCCTTAGAATCAAGCAGGGCTAGGATGAGAACGCTGTCGCTTTGCTTTCAGATTCTCAATCATCATGGAAAAAAAGTCACTCAAGGAAGGAATGACCTCGACCTTATTCTTGAGCACTTCTCGATAGACGTGTCGAATCCTTGGTGAGCTCTCTCAACCTGCCGTGTCGTAGCCATGGTAAATGAAGTCACGGATGCCAAAACGTGGTGAAGAAGAACATATGGTGTTGACAGTGACTGTCAGCGCACCACCTCTAGTCTGTGTAAATCCTTGCGGAATTGCACCACGGTGCCACTTCCTGAGTGCACCAGGGTCCCTCGACAGCAGCAGTCTAGTCGCAGACGTCATCGTTGGAGCTATCCCTGTTCCTCGGAAGTGACGATTCGAGTGCATGTGCAGCGCGGTTATGACCCAAGACGGCGCGCGTAGCTTCTTGCACTCCGGCAAGGACGAAGACAAGTACAAGTTTTTCATGCAGGCAACGATGCTGGAGAAGGTGTGCGCCACACACTGAACGCAATGAGCGGCTTGCATTGCTCCTTCCAAGTTTAGAATTCGGAGCTCAGGGAGCACACAGCAGGGGAAGGGCCAGGGTGTGCTGCCATGGTGTGAGGGAGCACACAGCAGGGGAAGGGCCAGGGTGTGCTGCCATGGCGTGAGGAGCACACAGCAGGGGAAGAGGGCCAGGATGTGCTGCCATCGTGAGGAGCACACAGCAGGGGAAGGGCCAGGGTGTGCTGCCATGGCGTCAATGAGCACACAGCAGGGGAAGGGCCAGGGTGTGCTGCCATGGCGTGAGGAAGCACACAGCAGGGGAAGGGCCAGGGTGTGCTGCCATGGCGTCAGGGAGCACACAGCAGGGGAAGGGCCAGGATGTGCTGCCATGGCGTCAGGGAGCACACAGCAGGGGAAGGGCCAGGGTGTGCTGCCATGGCGTGAGGGAGCACACAGCAGGGGAAGGGCCAGGGGTGTGCTGCCATGGCGTCAGTAAGGCACACAGCAGGGGAAGGGCCAGGGTGTGCTGCCATCGTGAGGAAGCACACAGCAGGGAAAGGGCCAGGGTGTGCTGCCATGGGCGTCAGGAGCACACAGCAGGGGAAGGGCCCGGGTGTGCTGCCATAGCGTCAATGAGCACACAGCAGGGAAGAGACCAGGAGTGTGCTGCCATGGCGTGAGGAAGCACTGGCAGGGGAAGGGCCCAGGGTGTGCTGCCATAGCGTCAATGGCACACGGCAGGGAAGGGCCAGGGGTGTGCTGCCATGGCGTGAGGCTACAGCAGAGAAGGCCAGGTGTGCTGCCATGGCGTGAGGGAGCACACAGCAGGAAGGGCCAGGGTGTGCTGCCATGGCGTGAGGCACACAGCAGGGGAAGGGCCAGGAGTGTGCTGCCACTCAGGCGTGAGGAGCACACCGCAGGAAGGGCAGGGTGTGCTGCCCATGGCGTGAGGGGCACACAGCAGGGGAAGGGCCAGGGTGTGCTGCCATAGTGGGGAGCACACAGCAGGGAAGGGCCAGGTGTGCTGCCATGGCGTGAGGGCCACACCCGCAGGGGAAGGCCAGGGTGTGCTGCCATGGCGTCAGGGAGCACACCGCAGGGGAAGGGCCAGGGTGTGCTGCCATGGCGTGAGGGAGCACACAGCAGGGGAAGGGCCAGGGTGTGCTTGCTTTGCATTGTATGTAAGATTGGAACGAAGGCTGTTGCAGACGTCATCCGACAGCTTTTTCTCCCTTGGTAGGCACCCCCCGGCAAGCACCGACGTTAAACTGCATTCCGGCAAAGTTGCGGTTGGTTTTGCGGCAGGTTATCCAGAGGGTGTTTGGCTTGCTGGCAGGTGAGGAGCGACCTCTTCTCGTGTAGGGAGAAGGTGGACGATATGAAGCATGCGATCGACGAGGGCACCCAGGAGCTGCCACGCATGATCCAGCAAGTGGAAGAGCACCGCAACCGAGTGGCCCAAGTTCGTGCCTGCCACCCCCCAGACGAGCATGCGGCAGTCCATGGCCTCGCACTGGGCGTGTTCTTTGTTCAATAACACGTTCTGGATGAGCCTCCTTGAAAGTTTTCTGAAGGGAGGTTGCCATCCTCCGCTCTGACCTTACTTTCTAGTGTTTGGATCCCATCGACGTGAGTCTTCCTCCAGACTTATAAATGCTGGTCCATAGATAATGCATCGACAATGCCATCGACTGCATCCCATGGATGCCTCACCATCGATCGCATCCACAAGAAGCGTTTCTTGCATAGTGACGACAAACATTTGTTTTGAACACCTGATCATGTTGCCAAAGTCATGCTACTGAACGCACATTGGTAACTCAATTATTTTTTTTGTACGGCATAAGGGAAAGTAATTGCATGCGTACATCTTTACTAGTTTTTATGTGTACGTCTCTTCTCTTCTAGTCCATTGCAACCGCACCGAGTCTTTGGGTTGAGTGCGGAGGGAAGGCAAATGGACAGAGCTAAGGCCTGGTTCGATTCAGGGGACATCGGGTTTGCGTGCGCCCAATCTGGCTCAAAATAGAAAGTCTGCATTCAGTGTCCGAATGGACTGAATTGCTTATGCCCAATCTGACACTAAGATTAAGGTTCACTGCCTCGTGTTTATGCTTGGCAGTCGCTGATCTGTCTCGGATCTGATGAAACAACAGCTGCGTGTCATCTGTCAATCAAGGCTCATATAGATTTTCTCCATTTGAGAAACCACTAAATCTCCACGGGCTACAATGACCAGGAAGCATAACAAGCATTACAACCATACAGACCGGTACATAGATCATGGTATCATCATTTATATCCACAGACACTGGCACCATCGAGCTAATCCATAATCATGGAATCATTGAATGAATCCAGACTTACTGCTCACCGGTGCATTGATGCATTTCCATTGGCACAGGCGGCGTGTGGACATCTCGCGGCCAACAGAGGGGAGCTGAGAGGGTGTGCACATTTCATGGTCTCAGGCTAAGCGAATCGAGGACATGAAAATCCAGGAGAGCCATCTGGCGTATAAATTAGCGTGGTCACACGTATGCCCCCATCAGCCCCCATGTGCACCCGTGGCACAGGTTTGGAGCATTCGTGCAACGCGCAAAAACGGTGTTTTGGAGCAACCCAATAAAGAGGGAAAATTGCAGTGAGGCATCTCGACCTGTGCTGGCCTCCTGAACTAACACCTCCAGTAGTTGGTCCACGTGGCGTATCCCAAAGCATGCCTACCCATATGAAGAACGAAGATGTGTTGCACTGCACTGATGGCGCAGGTGGCGAAGCTGGAACACAAAGAAATTCAGCCGGTCCGCGACCAGCTTGCCACAGAGGTACCTACATACCTACATAGATTCTGTCCTTGACTGAACACGCTTCGGGCCGTTGCTTCTTTGAATCGCAGGGCTCGCCACGCTTTGGGCCGTTGCTTCTTTGAATCACAGGGCTCGCCACGCTTTGGGCCGCTGATTCTGATGCAGGAACCTCCAGCAGATCTAAGCGAGGAACGCAGAGTGTATTGGGGTGTAGCTTCTAAGAAGCTGGCTCAAGTAAATCAGGAGGTGTGTGGCTGCCTCTTGGACTTCCCCACCCCGTCCAGCTCACAAATTCCATACCATTTCTAGAGCACTGTCGTGCAGAAATTGGGTGCTCTGCGTGCGAATCCGTGGAGAAGATCTATGCCAATCCGCAAGATACCTATGATCTTCTTTCCGGCGGGCAATGGTCAATCCATCTGGGTCTTGAATGCGACAAACCGCTGCCTTACTTGCAGGATTGACACTTTTAGGTAGGGACAGCGGGATACGGTTCATGCAGCGAGGGTGGAGCGTTGGTATGTGGATCTAGATGCGATGTCGTAGATGCAGGATTTGTATCTGAAGGAAATGGCATAGTTGCAGCATCTGCATGTGGAAGCACTGTTATTTCCCACGAGAGGCGGTGGCGTGCGGTGCTTGGTCCGCGCAGATTGTCCAGCAGGAGAAGATGATTCAAGATGCGGAGCAAGAGAGCAAGACCATCAAAGAGGCGTGTGACCAGATGTATGCAGAGTTCCAGCAGTTTAATGACCGGAAGATGGTGTGTGGGAGAGCCTCCTGGCACCCGCCTCCCCTCCGTTTCAGGGCCGTTTGGGCATGATTTATCGCTAGCGCGGCCGGCCCTCCTGCTGCCATTGGCTACGAGGGTCGTCTCGGCCACCCTCAACGCGCGGTGACCAGGGGAATGGGAACTCACTTGGGCAGCTCCTGCGCAATGCCCCCTGCAGGCAGCGGAAGCTCAGGCCAAGGACATGGCCCGCCAGTTCACCCGCCTCAAGTCCAACAAGAAAGGCCAGGAGAATCAGGTGCGTGTCCCAGCATTGCATCACGCGTCCTCCTGAATAGACCTCCGCGTGGTGTGCAAAGTCTTCTCGATGTACTGCACATTCTCAACATGACCTGCAAGACTTCTGCGAGGCCCTCTTCCTCGCCATGGCCTCGCCATGGTGACAGAAGAGTGCCGAGCCTCAATTCCAAGGGTATGTTTATGGCACGTGGCCATAACCTTCTTTTTACGCGGTGGGCGTTGCCTTCACACGCCCGTGGGCAGGAGCAGGTGGGTGGGTGGGCGGGCGGGCCCTAGAGATCCGGGTTGATGAAGGGGTTGTGTGCTGAATCCGATGTGCGGCGTGCTCTACGTGGGGGCAACTGGGGCGCAGATGCTGACAAACCAGGAACGTAAGAGACAAGTCGAGCAGGAGATTCAGGTGAGGGGTTGCGTGCAGTGCTTGCTCGGCGCACCTGCAGCCTTCCGCAAGTGTGGCTGATGTGGCAGTCAAATGTCCTGCGTGCTGCACATGTCAGCTGACGTGCCATGCTGTCAGCGCAACCCTGAAATGCCTCAGCTATAGTCACTCTGGCCGCCATTCTTCTCCGGGCCTTCCTCTCCCCGCAAGCTGTGCTAAAGCCCTGGCAGGCTATCCCCTTGGCTGTTGCTTGTCAACAGTGCCGTTGCCGCCGCTCATCGGCCGCATTGTCTTGTGCGATTTTGTGGCGGCTCATGGACGTACCACGTGGTATGCGGTGGCTTGCCAACCGCACTGCAGGAAATCACCGAGCGGTACATCAACGCCACCCAGGTCTGTGCCCCTCTGCCACATCAGCGGCACCTGGGAGTGTGCCCGGCGGCCCTCTGATAATCCAGCGGCCCTGGGAGTGTTCTGTGCTCCTCTCTCAGGCGCAGCCGAGTGACTTATCTGCCCTGACACGTGGCTCGTGCCGGGGAACTAGTGCGGCGGGTTCGCAGAAACCGATTTGCCAGCCTCATGCATGCATCCATCTTCGGAGGTTGACAGTGTGTGAGCGTCTTTCGATCGAGATTCTTCCATTGTTAGTATTGCTGCGGCACGCCCACCATGCACCTTTGTCCCGGTGTTCTACCTCGAGGCTCTGGCCATTCCCTGAGACGGTTTCCACTATCCAATGAGGTACATTCGATGTCCTCAAGGGGAAATATGATCAAGTTGCAATTATGTCCAGCCCCATCAGTCCCAGTGATGGATTCTGCAGGCACCAGGGACATTTGATCTGGGTGCCTGCCGCCCCCGCACAGAATGCCACCACGCACCAGACACATTTGAGCTGGGTGCCTGCCGCCCTCGCACAGAATGCCACCACGCAGCAGACACATTTGATCTGGGTGCCTGCCGCCCTCGCACAGAATGCCACCACGCAGCAGACACATTTGATCTGGGTGCCTGCCGCCCCCGCACAGAATGCCACCACGCACCAGACACATTTGATCTGGGCGCCTGCCGCCCCGCACAGAATGCCACCACGCAGCAGACACATTTGATCTGGATGCCTGCCGCCCCCGCACAGAATGCCACCACGCACCAGACACATTTGATCTGGGTGCCTGCCGCCCTCGCACAGAATGCCACCACGCACCAGACACATTTGATCTGGGTGCCTGCCGCCCGCACAGAATGCCACCACGCACCAGACACATTTGATCTGGGTGCCTGCCGCCCCGCACAGAATGCCACCACGCAGCAGACACATTTGATCTGGATGCCTGCCGCCCCCGCACAGAATGCCACCACGCAGCAGACACATTTGATCTGGGTGCCTGCCGCCCGCACAGAATGCCACCACGCAGCAGGCACATTTGATTTGGGTGCCTGCCGCCCCCGCACAGAATGCCACCACGCAGCAGGAGAGATGAAGGCCAAGGCCCGAGAGCTTGTGGAACGTGCCGATGCCGAGCGGAGGAGGTAACCGAGGTGCTGGAGCAGCTAAAACAGGTGACCCACTGGCATGCTGCGCCGCCCCTGTCACTCCCCAAAATAGCTGGCTGCCTTTGTGACGCACTGGCATGCTGCGCCGCCCCCTGTCACTCCCTAAAATAGCTGGCTGCCTTTGTGACGCACTGGCATGCTGCGCCGCCCCCTGTCACTCCCCCAAAATATATTCTTGGATGCACCCCTCGACCTGCCCCTCAGTTTTTTTCCTTTTCACTTTGTGTGTACTCAGTGATTGAAGGGTGCCTTTGAGCAGGAGCAAGCAAGGCTGCAGGGCCAACTGAACGACCTCGTGGCGAGAGCGGAGGTCAGCACTCACTTCCTGCCTCGTTTTGCTTTGCCACGCCCGTGCAGGAGAAGAGATTTGCTCCGCAATGGGCGCCCCCAGCTTGCGATTTGCAGTGTGCGCGTACGGGCAGTAGATGGCGAGGGCAACCCCGCGCTCCGCACGGCAGCGCACACATGCGTATGGCTGCTGCAAGCAGGAGGAGGTGGGGACGGAACTCGAACAACTCTTGGGAGAGGCGGTGTTTGGGGATGGACTCCCACGAGCAGGAGGGTGAATAGAGGGCCACCTACGGGCAGGCAGGTGTGGGGAGGAGGACCTGGTAGCGCGCGGTATCGGGAGAGCGAGACACGGTGTGAGGTGTACTGTTTCCACGTACGCTTCCAGTTGTAATGATCCGTGATTGAAGTTTGACGAAAGCGGGAACCGGAGTGAGGACAAAGTGGCCACGTCACCTGCCACGGGGGGTGCGTACTGCAGGAGGAGAGGAGGCAGGTGCAGGAGAAAGCCCAGCAGAAAAGCAACCTGAGCATGCAGTCCGGAAACGAGCTGACCAAGTTCGGCGGGCCCGCGGTGCCCAAGCTGATGGACCTGATCAAGAAGAATGTCAAGCGGTTCCATAGCCCTCCCATTGGGCCAGTTGGCAGGTTGCGCCCCAGCCTCCGCCACCTGTGGAGGCTTGCAGATCCCTCGGATGAGCCACCACGCCCCCCCGGCGCGCTCGCACGTCTGCGCACTGCGAGCTGTGCGCCCCTGCTTCCACTGAGACTGCGCTCTGGGTTTTCCCTGGGTGCCTCCTCACAGCTTCATCAAGCTGCGCCCGGATTACGCATCCGCGTGGGCGGTGGCCGTGGATGCAGCCATCAGCTCGACCTTCAACAGCTTCATTGTGCACGACTTCCACGACAAGGGGGTCTTCATGGACCTGTGCAGACAGGTGGGGTGCGGCTCACACTCCGCTCGGGGCGCTGCTCTCGAGCTTCCCCTGTGCTGGGCGCTGGCACGGATGACAGGTGGTGCGCCGGGCACACTGGCCTTGGGGAGCGCCGCGTGTGCGGAGACTTTCAGCATTGTGACACAGAGCGGCGTTCGTTGGAGCCTGGATTGACGTGGGCGGAAATCGGGAGGGGAATGGGGCGGACGGGGGGAGGGAGCAAGCGCAGCCGGGTCAGCGCTACCAAGCCAAGTGCGTGGTGTACTCGCACAAGCATGCTGCATACACCGTGTCGCCTCACCAGCTGCCCAATCCTGACCTACTTACCATCGACCATATCCTGGAAGTCAGCCACCATACCGTACACAACCATCTTATGGACACTGTAGGAGCTCTCGCCTCCCCTCCCGCAGCTCGCAGCAACCATCATGAAGACCTGTCACCTTGCCTTGAATCGTGGCCCTGACAAGCACACCCACTCAGCCAATTAACATGTGTCGCGGATGCTGCCTTGAGCTTGCCTATCTACGTCCGGCCATATAATGTCCCCGCTGCCCCTAACTGTACGCCACCGTATGAAATTCCGCTGTCCCCTGCTGTAAGCTGTCGCCTCTGGCCCCTGGTGTATGGTCTCCCGGCCGACACCCGCTGTAAGCTGTCGCCTCTGGCCCCTGGTGTATGGTCTCCCGGCCGACACCCGCTGTAAGCTGTCGCCTCTGGCCCCTGGTGTATGGTCTCCCGGCCTACACCCGCTGTAAGCTGTCGCCTGGCCCTCCGGCCTGGTAAGCTATGGTCTCCCGGTCGACACCCGCTGTAAGCTGTCGCCTCTGGCCCCTGGTGTATGGTCTCCCGGCCGACACCCGCTGTAAGCTGTCGCCTCTGGCCCCTGGTGTGCTTTGCGGTATGTTATCTCTGCTGGCCCCCGCCTCCGAGCGTTTCCACTGTCCCCCGCCTGAAGATATGGAGCAATGTGTGAGCGATATGGCCAGGCAAACATCGAGACCACCGTGCTCGGTCAAGACTACCGTACGGCGACCCGCATTGCCTTTGAGAACGTGTCCCCAAATGTCTCAGTAAGCCAGCCTATCGCCATGCCTAACACAGGGCAACTGCCCACCCAATCGCTGTGCGCATCGCACTTCCTGGGGCAGCTGCCCACCCAATCGCTGTGAGCATCACACTTCCTGGGGCAGCTGCCCACCCAGTCGCCTTGATTGTTCGGGCAGTGAGAGGATTTGCCGGCGCAGAGCATGTGGCATACAGGTGGCGCAGAGCGTGTGGCATACAGGTGACGCAGAGCATGTGGCACACAGGTGGCGCAGAGCATGTGGCACACAGGTGGCGCAGAGTATGTGGCACACAGGTGGCGCAGAGCATGTGGCACACAGGTGGCGCAGAGCATGTGGCATACAGGTGGCGCAGAGCATGTGGCATACAGGTGGCGCAGAGCATGTGGCACACAGGTGGCGCAGAGCATGTGGCACACAGGTGGCGCAGAGCATGTGGCACACACGTGACGCAGAGCATGCGCCATACACGTGGCGCAGAGCATGTGGCATACACGTGGCGCAGAGCATGTGGCCAGGTGGCGCAGAGCATGTGGCACACAGGTGGCAGAGCATGTGGCACACAGGTGGCGCAGGCATGTGGCACACAGGTGGCGCAGAGCATGTGGCACACAGGTGGCGCAGAGCATGTGGCAGGTGGGGGGAGGATGTGCCTATTCAGGGCCATCAAGGGGAGGTGGGGCGTGCACAGGCGTGAGGGCGTTGAGGGGGGGTTGGGGTGCGCAGAGTTGTTACATCAAGGACGGCACCCGGATGAGAATCCAGGGGCGCACCCAGATCACCACCCCAAATCGCAGCCGGCATTCACCGAAGCTCGGCGTGGATCACAAGGCGGCGCTCGCTCAAGTGGACACTCAGCTGCAGGTGCCTGCCAGTCTACGGCTGCCGCCTCACGGTGGGGAGGGGCACGAATCATCACTTTCTTTTTCCGTGCCGTGTGTGGCGGGTTGCGTGGTGGCATTCGCAAGGTGGGGACTCCGAGCACGCACTGGCGGACGGTGGCGTGTCCAGGCTTCTCGCAGCCCAGTGTTTGCACACCCGCACGCAAACCCTGCAGAACGCAGCAGTGAGCAAGCGCGGGGGCAGTGGAGCCGGGCCTGGCGCCTCCAGCAAAGGTCTCCCTCGTGGGCTTTAGGGCGCGGGGTGAAGCGTCGGGTGTGCGACCTTGGGGGCATGCACGCAGGAGCACCAGACGGAGCTGCGAAGGCTTGAGGATGAGCTGCGCCTGGAGAAGAAAGACCTCGAGAAAATTAACCGCCAAGTTAACGACAAGCGCAAGCAGAAAGGCCAGAAGGAGGCAGTGAGAGCCCGCTCGCCTATACTGACCTCACCTCCTGGCTCCCCGCATTCCTGGCGGAGATGACTCGGAGAATTCCCATCGACGGAAAGGGCCCTTCGCTGGCAAGAAATGGGTGTGCTTCCTAGAGGAGGGGGGATGGATGGCATGGTCGCGTGCTCGAAGCACGAGAGGGACCAGGCGGCGCCACGTGGCTCTGTGGAAATGAGAGCGGGTGGGTGATGCGAGGTGGCCGGCTCTGCTCAGGCGTACGTCAACGCAGAGACGCAGATGGAGGAAGTGGAGAGGGATGTCTTGGACGAGACCCAGGTGCGGTCATGCTCCCGGGGCGGATGCCCGCGCAGCCACCTGGCACAATCTGGGGCTCCCGCCTGTCCCACGAAGCGCTGCGCTTGGCACTGGAGTGGGCATCCGTGCGCGCGCCTCATTGGCTCAGGCTCCGTGCCCCGCCACCACTGGATGCACATTTGGGCTGTGCCACACGCACCAAGATGACTCCGCGCTGACGGCCATGACAGTGCGAAGGGAGCGCCTTTGGAAAGATTGCCACGTGGAGCGTGGACTGGTGGTTTGCGGGGGAGCGCCCCATTCTGTTGTTTCTCTGAGAGGGTAGAGTCTGCCTCACATGCCACGTGCCTCAGTGCGGTAGAGCAGCAATAGGAAGGCGCCACATGGAGGGCTTAATTGTTTTCCCTTATCTCCAGCGCCATACGGCAAGACGGGCAATGAAGGGCATGAGGGGGAAGGGCGTGAAAGGGGGGGGCGCGAGGGGGGAGTGAAAGCAGATGGGCGGCAGCGGCGACGTGACGCTGTTACAGCAAGAGTTTGAGCAGCTGGAGGCGGAGAGTATTCAGCTGAAGCAGGAGAATGAGACATTAAGGGAGCAGCTGGAGCAAGCGGAGCAAGCAAGAAATGAGGTAGGCGCCGTCGCAAATAATGAAATAAAGAAATTGCGACTCGTGAGTGAATCAAGTGCGATTAGTAAGTGCTTGAATTGAATCAGTCGACGAGTTAAATGTGATTGGCGAGCGAGATAAATGTGATCACTAAATAATCTAATTGTGATGAGTAAACGAGTTAATTGCAATGAATCGGTGAATCAATTGCGGTTCGTGAATGATTTAAACGCGGTTACTGAACAAGAATAACTATTATACGGGGAATGCATTGCAATCAGTGAATGAGTTCATTGTGATGGGCGAATGTGTGAATTCCGCTTTTCAAAGGATTTGTATTTGTTCTGCACGCTGCAAATAGGAGGCGACGTGCACCAGGAAGTGTCGCGCGGCATGCATCTGTGCGTCCGTGCTCCAACTCCGCTGCTTCTCAAACGCCATGGAGGCCGCGCAGCCTTTGCCCCCCGCCTTTCTGCAGCCAGGCATCTTTACACTCTACTGTGACTGCTCTATGCGGTTGCAAGAGGGGTGGCATCCCCGATGACCTGGCAGGCGGGGTCGGAGATGCGGCGAGCAGGCTGCTGCCTTGGTACAATCCGAGCAAGAGAAAGTCACCGATTATGGAGCGCGGCAGCAGGAGGCGAATTTGCTCTCCGAATCCGCCTTGAAACAGTGCGTCTCAACAAACCCCTCTTGACAGCCTATCCCACACCCCTTCCCACAGCCAGCTCCACTGCAAAATGTCCCCCGCATTTCCTGGCAGCGCGGCTGCGTGCAGGGCTCTGAGGCCACGCGCCTCGCCTCGGTGCTGATCTGAACTGCGTCTGGTGCAGACACCGGGCGAGAGCACCGGCCGTTCAAGGGAAGAGTGCTGGGTAAACGGACTTGAGGGCGGGGGAGGGACAAACGCAGGGAGGAGAAACATAAGGAGAACTTGGCAAAAACGTATCTCATTCTAAACAACATCCAGGTGGGCGCCCCCATAGCAGGCATGGGACACATCGGCATGCTTGGCCCGGCGTGGGACATGCTGAGCATTGCGGGGCTGCTCGGCCGGCGCACAGCGTGCCCCGTCCTTCTCCTGGAAGTGTGTGTAGCACGATCCCAGTGCCTGGCACTTTCTCGCTGCTGATTGGACGAATGGCTGCTGGACGCTGGATACGCAGCGTTCACTGATGACAGCGTCACGCGTGCCTGCCGGACCCTGGGCCTGCTGCGATGGCGGCCGCGGGGCTCTGATTTGGTTGGTCACGGGACGGGGCGAGAGCTGCCCAGAATAAAATAGCCGAGAAAGAGAAGGAAATCCAGGACAAAATGCAGCAGAAGGAGCAGCTGACCCGCGAAGCGGAAGCGGTGGGTTGAGACGCTGCCCCTGCGGAGCTCTACCTGTCTCACAGCCGCACCTTTCACATGCCTCGCCTGCCCGAGAGATGCGCACGGGCTTCATTGGAAGAACGTCTCCATCTCAGGTCACAGATGGCATGTTTGGAACGTTGCCCGCTCAGGCTGATTGGTGCACGTCTCATGTCACAGATGGCATGTTTGGACCGTTGCCCGCTCAGGCTGATTGGTGCACGTCTCGGAGTGCCGCAGGGATGGTCCACGGGTGAGGGCAAGTGCCAGGTGCTTTCTGGTGGCAGGGCGAGCTGGTGGATGCACGAGTAGTCTGGTGTGTAGGCTGCAAAGGGGGCGGAGCTCTGAATTGCAAGGCAAGGGGAGGAGTGCACACAGCTGTGCCCGTGGGAGAAGCTCCAAGCACTTGGGGGCATTGACCTGGAGATGAATGAACAGAAGCAGGTGAGGCCAACCACCCAGAAGGCTGCAAAGGCATTAGGCGAGCAGCCCACACTCTGCGCTCGCATGCACGGACTGCACCAAGCATTCAACTTTGTGGTCCCTTCGCCAGAATGGTGGGACATGGCAATCCTCGACAGCGTGGCATCTCACAGCTCCACTGCTTCGCCCTCCTCGATGTCGAGGGCCACTCCGCCCCACCCCCTTCTCTGCGCGCTGCTCGCGGAGCAGTCCTGTTGGAAGGAGGCGGGGATACGGGCCATCGGATATGTTACACGGGATGGATGCAGTGATATGGGCCATCGGATATGTTGTACATGATGGATGTAGTGATATGGGCCATCAGATACGTTGCACAGGATGGATGCAGTGATATAGGCCATCGGATATGTTGCACGCGATGGATGCAGTGATATGGGCCATCGGATATGTTGCACGGGTGAATGCAGTGATATGGGCCATCGGATATGTTGCACGGGATGGATGCAGTGATATGGGCCATCGGATACGTGCACGGGATGGATGCAGTGATATAGGCCATCGGATATGTTGCACGGGATGGATGCAGTGATATGGGCCATCGGATATGTTGCACGGGATGGATGCAGGATATGGGCCATCGGATATCGCATGTAATGGGAGCAGTAGATGGTGTGCTGCGTCGCACAGCTGCATATATCGGAGCTTCACACTAGACAGGGTGCACGGGCTCTGTCTCAGACGGCACTTCAGGTGGAGTACGAGCATTGCAAGAAGGCCATTCGCAAGCACGAGCAGCAGCAGCAGATGGTGCACTCCCGGCGCCGCCCGGCCGCTTGACGCTGCGCTCAAAGCTGCCTCAGTGCACCCGCCACCGCGTCTCGCCTGCAAGATGCCTCAATGCACCCCGCCACCGCCGGCCCCTGCCTGCAAGATGCCTCAGTGCACCCGGCCACCGCCGGCCCCTGCCTGCAAGATGCCTCAGTGCACCCGGCCACCGCCGGCCCCTGCCTGCAAGATGCCTCGATGCACCCCGCCACCGCCGGCCCCTGCAAGCTGCCTCAGTGCACCCCGCCACCGCCGGCCCCTGCCTGCAAGATGCCTCAATGCACCCCGCCACCGCCGGCCCCTGCCTGCAAGATGCCTCAGTGCACCCGGCCACCGCCGGCCCCTGCCTGCCCCCACCCCCTACCTGACTCAAACTGCTCAGCCTGCTTGATGCCAAGTGTAATGAATAGCTGTTGGTTTGCCATCAGTGTTATTGAATGGCAAAGCCCGGCATAGACAGCCCTGTCAGCACTTAGGTTTCCCTTGTAGTAGGTTAATAGGCTACGGGTTGTGCGGGGGCTGGCCTACCTGTTAGTCGGGCATCTCTCTGGAGGAGGCGACGGAAAATTTTGAGAGGATGGAGCGGAAGCTGAGGAACACCAAGCGGCGGGTACGCTCACAACCCCTTCAATCTGCGCGCCGCTATCCCCACAACCTCGATTAGCTCATCTCCGAGATTCAATGGCAGCTGCCACCCCATACCCTGCGGGCCTCGTCACAAAACGTGATTATTTTAAGCCCCGAATGTAGAGGCACCTCGAACCTCCCATGAAGCACACCGCGCACAAGGTGGGGGGCGGGGGATGATGAGTGGTGGCAGATTGAGAATGTGTCGAAGCCCTACTGGCGCATGGTGCACCTGGTGGAGAACCGCAGCGAGAAGGTGAAGCAGACCTCCAAAAATATCAAGCGCATGGTCTCCCACCAGTTCAACAGCTACATGCAAAAGCGGGTGGGTCCCTCCACAGCCTCCTCCAATCAGTGCATGCGGAAACGGGTGGGTCCCTCCACAGCCTCCTCCAATCAGTGCATGCACAAGCGGGTGGGTCCCTCCACAGCCTCCTCCAATCAGTGCATGCACAAGCGGGTGGGTCCCTCCACAGCCTCCTCCAATCAGTGCATGCACAAGCGGGTGGGTCCCTCCACAGCCTCCTCCAATCAGTGCATGCACAAGCGGGTGGTCCCTCCACAGCCTCCTCCAATCAGTGCATGCACAAGCCCCTCCACAGCCTCCTCCAATCAGTGCATGCACAAGCGGGTGGGTCCTCCACAGCCTCCCTCCAATCAGTGCATGCACAAGCGGGTGGGTCCCTCCACAGCCTCCTCCAATCAGTGCATGTACAAGCGGGTGGGTCCCTCCACAGCCTCCTCCAATCAGTGCATGCGGAAGCGGGTGGGTCCCCTTTGTGCTTCATTCTTCCCGGTTGTCCGCAGCTCTGGCCCCATCCTTCCCACTGCTTGTTTTGCCACTCCCGGCTCCCCTGGTACTCTGTTGGCCTGGTGACTGGTCCACGGAGGCTGCTGGCGCGGCGCCGAGCAGGGGAACTTCGGTCAGATCAGTGTGAACCACAAGAACCAGACGCTGGAGATGGTGGTCAAGATGGGGCAGCACGCAAACAAGGATGGCTCCATCCAAGCGGTCCAGAACACCAAGACACTGTCTGGCGGCGAGCGTTCCTACGCCACCCTTTCCTTCGTCCTCTCCCTCGGCAGTGAGGTTGCTCCCCGCACCCCAGGCACTCCAAATCCCCCAGTGCCCTGCAGCAGACCAATCCGATGTGCCGGGTGTCTCCCTGCAGCCTTTCCACTGGACCGCCTCGGACACGGGCTTTCTCAGTTGTTTCCGCGAGGCCAAATGCTGTGCTGCAATGACATGCAGTCATCCCAGCACAGTCTCCGGGCTTGCAATGACATGCAGTCATCCCAGCACAGTCTCCGGGCTTGCAATGGCATGCAGTCATCCCAGCACAGTCTCCGGGCTTGCAATGGCGCTGACGCTTGGGTCCTCTTTCGGACGGACTCTCTGTCTGTCAGAGAGATCAAAGTCTTTTGCTGTGAACTTTTACTCCAGGAGAGGAAAGGCCTGGGTTGAGTGAAAGGGACGCTCTCCGCCATTCATTCAGCAAGTGCCTCTTCGGAGGAGCACAGAGTGAACTGGCGGGCAGTCTGCGGCGAGTGCCCTGCTGGTCAAGCTGCTCAGGCCAGGGCACCCGGGCTGCGGGGGGGGGGGTTCAGACGGAATCACCCTTCCGCGCCATGGACGAATTCGACGTCTTTATGGATGTATGGCTCTTCCCTCTGGAGCGTTTGCAGTCTTGCGTGTCCCCTCGCCCGCGAACGCTCCCTGCATTATCTGGGAACCTCACTGTACGCTGTGCAGAGACCTCCGTATCTGCAAAGCCCGCTGTGTACTGTGCAGGGTTGCTGTGCTGAGATGCTCGGAGGGGAGGGGTGACACAGGCTGCGAACCGCAAGGTTGCTGTGAGTTTATTATTAAGCTTTGCAAAACAGCGAGTGCATCGGCAGGTAACTTAGCTTCCCTCTTTTTAACTCGCGCACGCATATGAGCCTGTTGCAAATCACCTGGGATAGGCGCAGGTGATGGATGTGACTCAGAACTTAGAAGATCTAGAATGAAGTAAGTTTGGGTGCGGGGGCTTGGAGTGGTTGTGTTGTTTCCAGTTCTTGTATCTCACACCGCTTAAGGTGGACATGTTGGATAAGGAGCTGGAAAGTGGTTATGTGAATTGTCAAAGGCTGCAACCTGCGGAGCGCTGATAAGCTGCAGAGTGATGTAAGAACATAGGCATCAATAAGTGTGGTCACTGTCATTAGTATAGTGTGCATCCAAGCGAAAATTTTCCCTATGATCAGGAAAATGCAGAATTCCAGGATAAGATAGTGCACTTAGATATAGTTATACTAGTTGATTTGCTTCGGAAAATATCCCTGATAATATTATGTGATCATTTGATTAGACATTGTTTGCAGTGATAGAGCAAACAGGTGTGCGCATGCCAGATGGGCTATTATCCATCAAACACAGTATTTTGCCTAAAGTGGCTTTTTAATATGAAACTTTGGAACACATGTATGTTGTTGGCGATGAACGAGAGCATTCTGTTGATATTATGTGGCTAGTGCAAGACATCTTGTAGCTGTGTAGAATTGGATGTAGTTTTGCTACAAATGGAAATTTGATCCCCATTTGTACTTATAGCTGGGAAAGTGCTCACCCATCATGAATTAGGTGGAAACAAAACAGAGAATGATAATGGTAAAATAGTGTTGAGTGCGCAGTTCTGTTCAAGTCTTCATACATTTATTTGGATCGCTCGATTCCATAATGTTACTTGCATTCATCGTGTGGTGCACTCTGCCATACACAAAAGTCGGCCACTGATAAACGGGGTATCATACTGTCATATTTGTTTGCAGACTGGATTGAAAATGGAGCGAAATGGGCACTGCGCTCAGAACAATGTAGCATTGGCCTCGTTCCCAAGTGTCATATCGCGGTGTCACCTGCTGAGTGTCGCGCCGAATGAGTTAAACACGTTGTTCTCGAGCAGTTATGAGTTCAGCAGTCCGTTGCAAAGGATAAACTACTGCAGAGCAGCGACTTACAGCTATTCCAGTGCCAATATCCGGCGCACCGTGCTTATTTCATGAAAAGAGTTTCATTCGTCTTGTGAAGCACATGCGGTGCTGTCCATCGGTACATCCCAGCTGTGAGGTTCATTCCCCGAAGCGCAGTCGCCCACTGCGGCAGTTATGTGGGGCCGTAGATGTGCCACTGTGCATCTACTCACGCCGAGGAATGCTTCGCGGCACCAATCCGGCAGATTGGCACGGTCGCCGCCAAAGTTAAAACCCGTCGTTGGGGAAGCTAGCAAGCCGTAAAGTGTTTTGTGAAGCAGACAGTCGTAATGCAATGCGCAGTTCGAATACCCGCACAACCATATATATCACAGCACCTACGTTGGAATTTGTGATAACGAGTGATGTGCGGATGTTTAGGTATGCTGTCAATATAATCAGTTCGTTCCATGACCACTCATCAGTTATGCTCAGGGTTGTTATGACAAATTTCCAGCAGATCGTATTGCATATCTTGCGGTTTTCGGGTGGGATCATGTGAGCGTTTCGCAATACGTAGGTCTTGGAAATTGCAACAAACATGCAGAGACCTTAATATACTGTAAGGTGACATTGACCTGAGGACTTTTATTTTCAGCATCTCCAAAAATCGTGAAATGTGTGCAAAATCACGAAAATACGCCAACTTAAGCTCACAAGGGGGAGTGACGTATCAACAGTATGCGATAGCATAAAATGCCGATTCCCCATCGTCGAACAACTTGACGAATACGGATAATGGATCGTGGGTATGCTTAAGATATAGCCCATTTTTTCAATGTCGGGCATTTTAGCATACCGTATTCCATCGTCTGGTACGGCACCAAATCACCACGCCCGGGGCCCGGCGACAAAAGGTCATCCCACTCATTCGAGATATCCTCGACACTTGACGCCGCCTGGCTGAGCCCGCCTATGCCTGCCCGTGCCCCTCCAGATCGCGCCTCGGCAGTGCCCCCTCCTTGACCCTCCACAGTGCCCAGATGCTCCACCTCCCGCCGCACGTCCTCCATGCTCTCCAAAAGCCTCGATGCCATCGCGCCTGCCTCGCCTGCCTCACCGGGAGCCTGCCCAGACCGCTCACGCTGCGTTCCCTCAGATTCCTGCATCCCACCGCCAGACCCATCCTGCGTGGCATAGTCTGTCTCCTCGAACGCGTCCTCCCACGCTCTGTCCATCAGTGCCAACCTCTCCGCCCCTTCCCGTCGGTCCGCCTCCCCCCGATCCAGGTCCGGGCCCATGCCTCCTCCCACACGCCCTCCGCCAGCCCAACGCCACCCACTTCCGGCCGGACATCGCCCTACAGCCCGCCTGATGATCAGCCCTGCAACCCCCGTGCAAGCGCGAAAGAAAGCAGCCGGACCCTCTTCTCCTTCCAGCCCACCGCCCCGCCACGTGCCGCTTCCTCGTCCTCGTCCTCGTCCTCGATCGATGTGTGTGTGTGTGTGTGTATGGCGTGTGGTGTGACTGCATTCATGACATAACCATGGACCAACAGGTCCCATCCATCGACCGGGAGCCACTGGGGGGCATGCCAGCAGGGTCCGCTTACTCCGTAACCCAGAGACCAGCAGTTGTTTGGCGACGATCGGTCACATCGTATCATCTTTCCATGCTGCTTTGCATTTGGGTTGGGAATATGTATGCGTTTGTGGTATCTTGGCACGGCCCCGCCCTGCTCTTGATTTGCTTTTCACATCCACTGGGATGATGATGGGCTGGCTTTTGTTGGCCGATCTCATGCCGTTCAGTGTGTGTGTGTGTGCATTGCAAACCACCACATCGAATACAAATGTATTGATATGACACCATATATTAGAGGCATCCAGGATCACCCAGACCGTGACAAACATGACGCTTATCCCGGCGCGACGGGGCCTGCGAGACTTGTGGAATGCGGCGCATCATCGTTATATATGTATATGTATATATATATATATATATATGTATTGCCCCCACTGCCCGGATCTGGTCGGGTGGGTGGGTTGGATTTTTACTCTTTGATGCACGAGGGGTATATGAACTTTATTATATGGGTTGTACACGTTTATATATTGCTATAACATGTGTCATTTGCATTTTCTCGTTGTTCGTTTTCGTCCGAGGGTGGGCACGATGCTTTTGGTTGCTTCCCGTACTTATTTGTTACATCCTGTACTCGTTTGTTGCATCCCGTACGGTGATTGTTATTATGTCGTGTATGACAGTCATCGTACATCTCGTGCAGAGTTACTACGCTAATAAGGTCCGCTCAGTGTATCCACATTTCATTTGGAGTTCTGTAAGCATACATCCAGCGTCCCAAGTGCTGGACAGTTTGCCAATTCCACGTGACGTAATTGCAAGGAGGAGTACTTTTTGTACGTGCATTTTGACATCAAGAGGCTTTCTGAGGTGTGCCCACGTATATCACAGCTTGAAATATTCAGGCCACTCACTTTTGGCATCCTTGCGCAGTCGAATTGATCTTTCCCCCCGCGGTGGTTGCTACCGTCCTGATTGTCTTCCAGGGCCTGCTTTTCTTTTGGTGGGTGCTCCTATTTTGCTTATCACTTTCCTGAACGTGGTACGATAGGAAGTATACAAAATATATATATGTAGGTATTGTGAAGTTGAATCCTCAAGTCTAAACAACTCCTAACAGACATATATAACCGTCAATGCCGCCTGACCAACATTGGACGCCGGCTGCCTGCTCATGGAACTCTCGCCGTTGAGGGCCCACCACTAAAGAGATACAGTAAGAGGGGAACATGTAGTATTCACTCTGGCTTACCACCACGCATTGTGCGATTCGTGCCAAACAACAGAGGCATCCGATTGGTAAATCAGACCGTGATAGTCACGACGCGTGTTCCGGCGCGACGGGGCATACAAGGCTACACACGAAGCGGTTCACAGCGTGAAACACACATACGTGTAAGTATGAGCGAAGGTCGCTGCATACACAGATTATATCAGCACGCACCACGTGATTATCCGTACACGCGCGGTAATGCATGCTGCGTTACGAACACATGCATGTAGGCAGCTGGCTCGATAACGCCTACCCTTAAGAGGGGAGCATCATCATCATGCCAGCAATGTAGATAATATGCATGTATGACAGCACATGCAGCAGTGTCGATATTCGAAATTATATCTGTTGCTACATAAATCATTCGGTTTTATATTTATTGATCGAAACTCCTACTCTCGCATGCCAGAGATTACGAGTTTCGGCCGCTGCGTGGCCGATCGCGCGATTCTTGACGGATACCAATGAAAAGCAGCTCGTAACCTCCGGCTTCCACTGAACAATCAAGAAAATATTGAATAAATCCCCCACCGGAGGCTCTGACTAGTGAGAGTACGAAACCCCCAATGCCCACCCATCCATAATAGCAAACAACCTACCAATGGTGGCTAGTGAAGGAAGCGATGCAGGATATATAGAGCATATATGTATACAACGTATATATATATATATATATTATCACTCTAAAAACACCACCACATCGAATACAAATGTATTGACATGATACCATATATTAGAGGCATCCAGGATCACCCAGACCATGACAAACATGACGCTTATCCCGGCGCGACGGGGCCTGCGAGACTTGTGGAATGCAGCACATCATCTTGTGATTAACATGTGATGCACGTGCGAGATGTATCACTGCGTCGTAAAGTGCGCACCGTGCAGAAACGCAATCCTCAGCCTACGTCGCACACCGTAGCGGTATAATATATGCAGGGTCGTCGTATCGAATATGATAATATATATATATATTACATATACATGTCAAGCCATATAACAGGCTTCACACAAGCGCGTTACCTCATTATCGTAGTGTCAAGTGTGGAAACGAGCGAGTGGGTCCCAAAGCCCCACTCAGGATCGAATCGTAACGTTTTTGCATACCCTTTTCGGATTGTTGTATAGCCTGGTTGGTCGCTGTGCAAGAAAGGTTGCGATACGACGACCCTGCATATATTATACCGCTACGGTGTGCGGCGTAGGCTAAGGATTACGTGTCTGCACGGTGCGCACTTTACGACGCAGTGCTACATCTCGCACATGCATCATATGTTAATCACACGATAATGTGCCGCATTCCACAAGTCTCGAAGGCCCCGTCGCACCGGGATAAGCGTCGTGTTTGTCACGGCCTAGGTGATCCTGGATGCCTCTAATATATGGTGTCATATCAATATAAACATATGTATATTCAATGTCTAATATTGTCTAACCACGGCATAACACCCCCGTTTCCCGTAGACATTGAATATACATATGATCATTTTATAACTCGACGGAAGCACTTATGAAGTCATGATAATTAAAGACCACCTTTGCAGCATGCACGCACGTCCAGCAAGTATGCTTGCGTGGATGGCCCGGCTCGCTCAATTGAGCGAGCCGAGCCAACCTAATTAGGTTGCCGATCATTGGCGACATTCACTTACCAGATTACTTCAAGCTTATGTCACAGGTCGGTACATATCTCATGTGATAGATATACTTCCCTTCTTGTGAGGGATATACTTACATTGTTACATTCTATCATTATTGTCTACACTTGAACACTTACCATTGTCAACGATTTGAGTAGTTTGAGTAGCCTGAAATCGCCACCGAGGCATTCAGCAGTTCTACAATTATTTCTTTTAGTTTTGTTTATAAATTCGCACACTTAAAACTTACAAATACCAACTATAAATGACCTACTCAAACTACTCAAACTACTCAATTCGTCATTTACTGTAAATGTTTAACAATAATGCAAGGGTCACCCCTTGGGAAGTTCCGCGAAATAAACGCAAATTTACTTTCTTCTGAGTAAATGTTACAAAACTTCTACAAACTGCTCAAAGTCACTCAACAGTTTCACGTCATACGTTGTTCAGAAAGGCGAGGGCTAGGCAGGAGGTCAGGAGCAGCGCGCGGTGTGCGGTGACGAGAAACAAATATTCGAAATGCGAAATTGTATACACACAAATGTTTACGCGTTTGTTCCTCTTTGGCACACATATTGGCACATTCACATTGAGGGTGCCGAAACAAGGGAAGGCAATATATAATTATTGTCAGAAAATCAAGATTATTGTCATTACAATTTACAGTGGCGGTGTACGTTGTACACGATCGTCAATGAATTGCGAGGCGTTACTTTCTATTATGATGAACCACTACTGTGACGAAATTATTTTGTATGGCGCGGCCGATTACCTTTCAACCACGCAGCAAATCACACTAACCGACATCGTAAAAGCTGAGCGTCCATAGTCACTGTGATGTCGACAACATTCACACTTTCACAGTGGACCCACTACATAGCGTATGAATGAATCGAAAGCGACTACATTGTGGTGGTATACATCATGCGTGTACAGTGTACATAGTGCGTGGGCCTGTACATTATATTACAACGGTCCTGGCATAACTTTCCCGCAACACGTGCATATGCTGTTTCATGCAGCTATTTATTGGGCTCTTTTGGAGGATCCTTCGGAGCTTCACACTTGCCATTCACGTAAGATGTCCCTGCTGCGCAGTACTTTGCCGAGATGCACTGTTCGCCAGGCGCGCAGTGGGTGTCGGACGGCGATATCGCTTTTGCAATACCTCTAATGATTGATGGAATCGGCATAGCTTCGTTCGTTCAGATGTAGTGTCAGTATTGAAAATGTTAGAATATGTATGCAAGTTTCAGAATTGCGTGTGATATATAATCACCAGAGAAAATGATTTGCATTTTGAAAACTGTGCTGATCTGAAGTTTCTTACGCCTCTGTTGCTGAAAAACCTGTAAAAGCCTGACCGTACACGCAAATCCAATCAACGATCGATGCGATGCTGGACAGCCTATACAGCCTGACGCCCTGACCGAACAATCTGGATGCATAACGTAGATCGGACGGATCTATAACGATTAGAAGGCCTCGCGAAACCCTCGCCGAACGATCGGTGAGGACAAGGTCGATCGGACGATTCTGACGGATTAGAAAGCCTGTGAAAGCCTGACCGAACGATCGGTAATAGAGGATCATTTTTGGATCAGAACTGTTCATGGGAGACTTCTTGTATATGCTTCGACAACAGAGTCGATGCAAACAAGCTCACAACACAATTGTCTTCTAGCATTGTGCAATGCGCACTACAGTTGCATAATATGAATTTAAATATGAATAAAAGAAAGTCTCACGCGCTAGGCGATACTCAATATCGCAAACGAAAAGACGACGGAAGTATGGTGCTAAAGGTATTCGGGATGTGCAGTTCCGTTCGTCACACGCCCACCCATAATGGAGGTTGGTGTATTGTCGACAGACGTCAATCAGGTTTCACATTATGTTCGGACAACTGCGCATATCATGTGTGGCTAGATGCTAAGAGAAATGGCAGTCATCAGCCATATCGCCACGACGATGACATAGGGCGAGACGAACTTCTAACTGACGATCAAATAGAAGCGGGTATACGTCAGAAACTGCTTACTCAACAGCATGCACAGGTGTTTGAACAAACATCAATATCCGACAGCAAATCACAACGCCCGTCAAACCATGAGAACCATAAATTCGGATGGTGTGACGGTAGCTTCTTCGGGTCCATGTCGTTAGCGAAGCAATGTTGGGAGTCGAGTCGTGTGTGTGCTGATGTCGGAACCGCAGACACTTTCACAACCTTCGTGGAAAATATTGAATCTTCGTCGTCGTGGTTCCCATCGAAAATGATGGCACCGCCGCCTGCTGTCATTGTTGATAGATATGACAACTGCTTCTTTGAACATGCGGCGGATGCGATCGGTGACGATGCATGTGACGTTGATAAATCACTGTTGCTCACTGATGAAGATGTGGGCTCGCTTTTTGGAAATGATTTTGGTGCATTATTAGCACCACAGACAGAAATTTCACACGTGTCGAGCCCGAGACACGATCTCAATAATGAGATGACGAATGTCACAGCGACAGATATTGTCGAATGTAACGAAACCGAAAACAATCCTTTTGGACTTATATTGGGAGATGCCGCAGCAAGAGTCGAAACGGTGCCAGGAGTAGATAACGCCGACTCTTCGTCTCACATAGAAATTCAAGACGATATCTTGGCTGCGGGTAGGAAATTCTATAAGTATTTTTATCAGTCATTGATTTCTACTGGCATCAATCTTGATCGCATTGCTTCCTCTTCTTACGACGATCCCTTTCAGTTATCAGGTTATCGCCGATCGATTCCAAATGATTAAAAAAACTCGTCATTGCAACTTCAAAACGTCTGGCTGACTCATTGATACGCGAACAGCAACTGGAGGAGGAAATTGAAACCTTGAGGAATCAGCTTGCCGCAGTGGCATTTGGTTCCGAGCGATAGCACAGAGAACACTGATAACCTATTAGCCACGCTTTACAGTAAATACGCATTTTCAGGTTCAACCTGCTGATACCGATGTATGTATTGTACATACATATGCATATGCATACATAGACTACACCTCTGGGATCTGAAAACGGGTTTGAGTAGCTGAGTAGTTATTATATAATTGTACTATTGTTTTTAAGCATCGACCAGCGGACGATGTCATAACTTTCCTGGTATTATATTGACCCCTACAATTAATGGACAAACTAACATTATTGAGGATTTTGAAAGTCTTGAGTTGTTCGAGTAGTTGTCAACCCATCAAACATATTCACGAGCATTAACATAAACACATTCAGTGTATGTAAGAAAATAAATAACAGAATATGTGCTAAATGCAGTTGTATACACTATACTCAACCTACTCAATTGTAAAAGTTGTAGATATTTTAACACTTACTAAGGGTACTACCTTGTGTAAATTCATAAAATCTGTGACAATGAAAAACATTTGAGTGGGTTTGGGCAATCTTTAGTGACTTTGAGTAATCTGCAATCGAGGTAGATAGGTTATAATAACTCACTGTGATATGCGAACTCACCAGATATTTCTTTGGTTACTTTCTCAATTCGACATATTGCATTCTAAATTCCACGGCCGTGACAATTTGGTCGGTTGAACAACCTTCAATATAACGAAGCCCTTCGCAACTTGAACTGGTTGAGTAGTTGTTTCTTGTTGCTGCTCTTTTTGTTTTTGCAAGCACATTTTTTCTTGGTGTTGCGATTCCGATTCATGATGATATAGTTTACAAAATTAATCGAGTTTATTTTGCGACCGAAGGATACGTAGTCACCGTGAAGTCATTCCATGTTGCAGGCTCGGGAAACCCGTGCATAAGTAATTGCCCATTCTTTGCATATTGGCCATCAGTAGAATCTTCAAAATTAGGTGGATTTCCTGGATTGCACCCGTCCAAAGGCAGGCCGTCACCTATTATTATTTTAATATGCCCGTCGTCTGCTTCGTCGTCGTCGGTGCGCATCACAGGCCATATGCGCCACACGGTTCCGTCGGTTGGGAACACGTCTTCCAAGTGCCAAGTCATAGTCATGTACCCACCTATGCGAGTGTTTCCGATGCCTGGAGCGTTTTCGTGATCCTTAAATAGTCTAAAACTGTTAGGAATAAACTGAGGTATGGTGAAAGGAGGTTCGTCTATGTTGTACATTAAACCCATCCAAATGCGGCCATAACCTTCCCCCGTAATAGCCATTGTCAAATTGACAATTTGACTGGAATGCGATGCAACGGTGGTGGACGCTGTTTGTACATGAAAAGCATCTTCATAAAATAAGTAGTTGTTGTCAGGCCACTGTGATATGTAGTCACCGTCCGATAATCCCATATGATCGTCTGGGTCTATTTGACAGTCACCGTCGCTCATAGGCTTAAAGAAACGCCAACCAGGATGATCGGTTTGGTTGCTAGTAATGTACACTTGGGATATGGGAGGTATTTGTGTGGTCGAACCGTCGTCGTACGGTGGTGGTAGAAAGTGAGTCACTGGGTTTATCCATACACCACCCCATTCGTATCGCTCTTGCTCGCTCGAAGTAAACAAGTTGGTGCTGCTTCGTAAGTCTAGGTTGGTATATACAGTAGAATACGCGGCACTGGGTCCTGCAAGGGAAGATGTCGTGATAGTGTTTTCGAAGTTTATTGAAGCCTCTGATGGTGCTCCTGGATATGTGGGTTGCACTTGAAACAAGGGAGCTATTATTCGACGCCCTGCAGCTATTTGTCCAACCAAGTTACCTGTGCCAAGAGCGGAAACGTTATCTCCTGAAATATTTGTTCCCGTAATGGTGCCCCCATTGGTGATGTTATGTTTTGTGGATGCAGGGTCTTGCATGTTAAGATCTCCTGACATCTGAGTACTCCCCAACGTACAATTTTGGGCGTCAGCTGCAAGCAACGCACCGTTGGCCTTAATAATCATACTGTCAGTTGTCGTTAAAGTAGCGTTGGAGATGCTACTTGGTCCGTTTGCAGTGATGCCAGTGCAGTTAGTTATTTTTTGTTGGTTCATGTCAATATCGTTTGTGCCTGCGCTATTGCCTAAAACAAGGGTAGCTGCAAGGTCTCCGTTTATTTCAGATGGAAACGTGTTCGTAGTGTCACTTAGGTCCAAGTTTGTACATTTCGTTTTCTCTGTAGCAACGCCCACTATTTCAGTTTGAGTGTCCCCTTCTTTCTTGTCAAACGTCAGTTTACCGCAATCTTGTATGTATTGAGTACCTGCATCATCTCCCGCACCTAATACTTGGCTAAGGGTTGGAGTACCACTGACCACTAAAGGAGGGTTGAAGGCTTGCCAGTTTATGGTGCCGTTACTTGTAATGTTGTTTGCTGTAATGTCTAAAACACCTGGAGCTATTGCTTTCAGACTGTTGAATACACCCTCGTTTGCATTAACATTGTTTGCATTTACAAATCTGGTTTCAACTACGTCTGCTTTGATATCAGCTTGTTTTGCTACGACACTTTGTGGTGCGGCTGCGGTGGTTATTGTACCTGTGTTGTTTATAGCCATTTGGTTGGCATCATTCCCGTTAGTCAACACTGAAGCCAAATCTTGAACTTCACCTTCTCCTGGAATTTCTTTTCCATTCACATACAATCTTTTACAATATAAACTATCACCGAATGAAGTCATTTTTATTATAAGACAACAAATTATTTAATGATTTTTACCTTGCTTTTTAGGGGTGCGTTGTTCACACATGTTAATCTGACCTGCCATGTTTATTACAGGAAAATAAAATATTTGGTATGTTAACAATGACCTTATGTGCAGAAACTCCAACACTTCGTGCTTGGGCTGAACAATTGCACCGTATGCACCCACAACTTCCAGAAGGGGTAATCGACAATGCCTTGATTCAATATGCAAAGAACCCTACTGCCTTCAACGAGGTTTGTGAAGAACTCAAAGCTAATCCTGTACCTGCAAAGGAACGGGATACGCAAGCGGTATGCAATACTACTTATAGCGGTAATGACATTCCGTGGGGAAAACCTGCGGAAATTTAATTGTTGTTTATTATAAAAATGAACGTCATAGTAGAACGAAACTTATTTATCAACACGTCTTCAGTCCCAGTAGGGAGTGGTCGAGACGTGTCTATCAATTTGCCGCAAGGCTATGCGGACTGCGCATTTGGAGAACAAATGCGAATAACCTTGTCGACTTTTTTAATGGAGAAAAAGTTTTACGACGTCAATGAAACCAACAACATTTTCTTTTTGTAGCAAATGGGGGTAGTCTAGCCAGCATGTATTCGTTTCCAATCATAATTCCTAAAGGAAACTATAAATCATTTGGAGGCCAGCAAGATTTTGGTCTTACTAATGCTCAAAATCAAACAGAAACACAAACTTGGTATAACACCCGTGGCATTGGTATACACATTTTAGAGCAAATTGAAGCGGCATTAGGTTTAAAATGGACAGGTCAAAAGTATGAAAATACTATTTTAAACCCAAACGGAATCTATGAAGTGGAAGGCGGGGGTGATATTACAAGTCGAGACCTTGTGATTGTAAAACATGATGCCGTAACGGGATTATGGTACATTCAGATTAACGCTCTAAATTATATAGCTGAACCACCAGTGCCCGCAACAGATAAATTAAAGTACAAAGCCACACATGATGGAAACGGGTTTAGGTTTAACATGTTTTCCTTTGAATTAGCTAATTATTCGAGTTTAAACAACATCGTTGGAAAGATAATAGGTAACAATGTAAATGGTGCCTTTGTCGACGCACACGAATTGCTAGGTGGGTGCTGTGCCCGGAGGCACAGCGTGAGCCGATATGTATATGCGTATGTATGTGTGTCATCGGGAGTAATCTGGGATTGACACGATGACAGTGAAATTGGGCTTGAAATCACGATGAGAATGAGTACCAAATGTCCGGGGTATGACATTATGACATTATGACACTATGACACTATGACACTATAGTAGTATGACAGTACTGTGGGGGGTGTCATCGTGGCACTCAGTCAGACCCTCGAAGAATGGTCAGATTCGCATCGGGGTTGAAAAGACAATGAAATCGAATATCAGATGTCGGGGCTATGACAGTATGGCAGTATGACAATATGACAGTACAGTAGTATGACAGTACTGTATGGCAGTCATCGTGTCAGTCCGTCGACGTAACATCTGAATCGAGAATGACGAATCGGAATTAGAAATGAGATCGGATCGGGAATTGAACGTTGAGCCGTGGTGTGACATCGGCTGCCGGGTGGTTGACCCTGCAGCCTGAGTGACGAGTGAATAAGTAGAGCACTTGAGAAGTGTTTAGCCTTCAGAACTCGGAACCGAATTATCGTTTACACCTCAATCTGGCCCTGATCCAGTATATCATAAAAACCGAATTGTGTACCTTTGCACGTTTCAATCAAAAATATCATTCTGGAGTATCTGTCGTAGTGCCCCTGGCACATTTGGTATCTTTTTGCGTTACTTTGAACGTCTCCGCGCGTTCAACCACGGACCTGTCGTAACTCACGGTATACTGCAGGGGGAGAGTTGTGCTTTGGGGAACTTGGGCGCAATTTTTACGTCTAAAACGTCATTTTTTTTCGAAGAAGGAATCCAAACAACGTCCCCAAACGTCACGAAATATCAGTATAACCGTTCCTTAACACTGGGGGCTCAAACGGGCTTGGAAAGGCAAACATTCGTTTTCCGATCTTAAACCCAAAGTCCGTCCCAGGCCACAAACGACCGTCAGGGAGCACCCTGAAGGGTTTCCCCGGTCTATAGTAGCCAGAAAAACCTCACAGCTCACCTTTCAGAGCCCTAAAAGTAGCAAAAACAGCCAAAAACAGCCCAAAACAGCAGTTTTAGCCCGTTTTCAGCCTACTCCAAAACCTTCCCCAACAGTCCCCACCACCAAAAACCCTTCCCCCAGACCCCATAGAACAGTCCAGAACCCCCCAACACCGCCCTCACGGCCATCAGTAGTCGGGAAAGCCCTCCAAAATAGCGCTTTTAGTGGTTTCTGGACAGCACCTCTGGTTTACCCTCTGGCACTCTCTGGCACTCTCTGGCAGCGCTCTGGTTGGAATATTTCTGGAACATACGGAGCCCGGCTACCTTCTGGGACCTTGCTGAGCCTTTTGGTCGGACTTACATACCTTCATCTGCAGTTTTTTGACCTCTGTCTGCGTACCTGAGCACTTGAAATCTGTGTCGCGGAGCCCTGGCGAAATTTTGAGTACGCCAGTGTATGTCAGTTCCCCCACAAGGGTACAGAAGAGCGTGGTGGAAACAGGGACCGCTGAAGTGGTTAATTCACATTGAACCAAGGATATAATAATACGGTAACGGTAAAGTTCTACACGATCCCGCATCGGCTCCAATCAACGTTCCCTCGGTCGAATGTATACTCATGACTGCACTGTATCGTAATCATTCATAACATAATGTTGAGAGCTGTACTATGCCACTGCAGATGAGGAAACCTCAATTCTGTTTCCATCTCAAGCCCTGCGCAAAAAGCTGGTCAGCAAGGGAAACGGTGGTGAAATACCGCGGAACAAACAAGACGTGCGCTACAGCAACGAAAATGTGGGTATAAATCATATTTTGATATTCCTAAGTATCACACCATGTACAAAATCAAATTTTCGTATGATCAACACATGCTGTCCGGATACTTCCAAAATATTACTTTCGAAAATTGTCCATGCACAATCCCCAAAGAACTCCCAAAATCGTGTGTCCTTCCAACCACGGTCTGCTCCTTCACCGGACAAATTACGGTAAGCTATATGCTCTCATCATCGGCCTGCTTTATTGCAAACATTGCTTATAATACTTGTTGTTAAGATAGTCACTGTGATAAGAAAGTGGCACCCCTAATCGGACACCTGTAAAGGCAATTAGGGACTAAGATATGCCGACATGATTACATGTCTGTGGAAAACTCAGTCGGATGAATTCACTAAAAAAGCTATAAATGTACCGTATTATTCAACCTAAGACCCGATGACCGAGCAGGAGCCGCCAGGATGAAACTGGGTGATGTGACACAGGTTTTAGATTGTCACAAACTCTTGATACAGACTACGGGATATCCGAGGCCTGATTTAGGACTCCCAGTCAGGGCGGTGAGCTACATCCCATTGTTATTGTGACAGTATGGACATCATTGACCCATCGCCTTATTAGTTGTTCAAAGTCAAATCGCGTAAATGTTTTTCAGTTCACACACAGCAAGGGACGCATGGCGCGTCGGTCGTTTATGCCATCTCATTTATGCAATTCATCCAGCAGGGTCTCTCGAAGAAAATCGTACTTTTGCATACTCTCAGGTGAAGGTGCCCCATGCTCTTTGTCTCCACTAAAGTTAACGAGTTCGTTGTGCGGCAGAAATCCGATAGGCACGAAGCCCTCCCGGGAGGGAGGTGCGATACGAGGCAAAGAGAGAGTAGTCGTTGGTGTAAAGGGAGGCAAAGTATATTCGATTCCATCTGGGTTTAGCCATCCCACCAAAGCCAACATTACATCAACCCAAAGTGCATGCGTTCGAGGAGGAAAGAAATATCAGGACGAAACTAGCACAACCCATACAAACACATAGCACTCATGAAATCAACACGGTCTCGTCCATGATCCCCCAAGTTTCTCCACAAACTTCACGCAACAAATGGACATCCTAAATTTGTTCCCCACTTGCGCACTTCTCGTGCGCAGGTGATAGCATATTGAGGCAACGCATGACAGCAATCGATTGTGAGCTATTAGGAATCTATTCTAGGTGTTAGTGACGGTTTGGTGTGTCAAACATTCACGGGTTTCGTCAAAAGCATACTTATTGGAATGGGGATCTGTATCACCTGCGAATGACATCTGTGAGATGGAACGTGGCTGTTCTTGCGAAGGAACCCCCTCGAGCGGCGGAAGCGTAGGCACGCTCTGCGACACATTTTCTGAAAAAGGCGCAACACAAAATTCACAGTCCCCAACAGAAAGATGGCGGCAGATGACCCAGCACAAGTGGAAGTCCTCCACCCTGAGTCGTTTCTTGCATTCCGACGCAGCAGACACTTTGGGATAGGGAATGGCCTGACTGCCAACGTATTCACAAGAGCGCTGCGATGCCAAGTGCTGCGCAAGTCGGTGCCCGTAAAAGCTTGAACGACTTCTGCAAGCGTCTATCAGCTCCGCACTCGGACGCTCTAAAAGCTGGCATGTGCAAGAACTTACAAGCTCCCCACTACGCCACCCGGATATGCAGCATGTAGATAGGTACCACTTGAAACACGCACCTGCGATTATCTCCGTGGATACTCTTGGACTTGGGTTTGTGTTTGCAATGTTCGGCAAAGTGGACGGCAGGTCAACTTCAGCCTACGGGACAGTCGTTCTCATGTAAGCTGGGCAACAGTATTTGTGGCGGTGAATCATCATTACAAACTCACTCGCCTGCCAGACTCGCTCTCAGAGATCTGAGCAAAGTGGTTTAGCAACTTATCAAGCAGCTAAGGCTGAGGTGAAGAGCAGCACGTTCGGGCTCGGGCCTCTGCGAGCATGCGTCGGGGAGGCAAACCTCTGCATCGAATGGCTGCACTACCGGCGTGGTGCTATGTCGGACGCGAAGCCCTGCGAGGAGCGCGAGGCAGCTCCGTGAGGGCTGACGCTGGCACCACAATCTCACACCCTCTGAACCTCACCACTGCCACCACAATCTCACACCCTCTGAACCTGACACGCTCAGACGCAGTGAGAAAGGAAGAGCAGTACAACCCCGTGCACTGAGCACGGAAGCAACGGCTCAGCGCTTGAGGGCATGTGTCTCAGCAGGCTGTCAGGTGGCGCAGCGGAGGGCGCAAACCCTTTTTTTTCAACAGATTGCGTAGGTTGTTACGCTCGTACACAGCGCGCTCGTGGGCAATCTTGAGCATGGCCTTGCGCTCGAAGTGGAGCTGTTTCGACACGGATCCAAGCGCCCCTCTTTGACCTTAAGAGAGGTGGCTCCAGGACGAAGGCCATCAGCGGACTCAACAGATCCGAGCTGGCAACCAACAGGTCAACTACTGACCAATGAACGTGAGGGAGTGCAAGGAGGGAGAGGTGCAAACTTTAACGTTCCGTCCTACAGAGCGCTACAGAGGCGGGCATAAGTGCATCTTTAAGAGCTCCTTTGGGCTTTTCACACAAGTTGGGAAGGCACTTTACCCGCAGACGCATCGCGAGCTGCGTCCATAACACCACCGAGGGTGTTTGCTGCTGCCTTCGGCGGACACTGGCAGACAAAGGGGGGCTTGGAGTATTATCGTTCGGAGCAGCCCCAACCTCTACTCGATTGCACACAAGGTTAATACAAGTAAGCTCACCCCTTCTACTTGATGACACACCGGATTGAGGCAAGCTACACTGCTGTTCTTAGGCATGAGGTAAAAGAAAGACGCGCTGCGCTCTTTATAAAGTGACGCGAACATGGGAGGCAAGCACTGTCAAAATAAAATCCTCATGTGCCTGATGAAAAAGTGGGGCGCGGCAGCAACGCTCATCCGTCAAGTGCTAAGGCGCGGCCTCCGCCGTCCGGAGGTGAGCAGCGTCTGTCGTTCAGTTGTGAGGCGGCCTCGGCCATCCAGAACAGCGGCGTGGCAGCCTCCGCGATCCAATGATGACGCGTGGCAGCCCTTGACGTTCCCAGAAGAGCGGGAGCTTCTCACCTTTCATGGGCGCTGAAATCGTCCTCCTCACTGCCGAGCAGCATTTGAGATAGGGTGTAATTCAGCGACGTGAGATATGACTTGCTGTGCAAGCCGTCCCCGGCAGTACCCCGCAATATGAGCAATTAGCAGTCAGCGGAATACACACGGAAAGTTTTGGCAGGCTGGCAATAGTTCCTTCCCGAGGGTGCCTTCCAGGATTTGGAGTAATAGGACCTGATGCGCTGATGTTGGCGCACACATAGCCCCGTCGGAAAGGAATCATACCAAACCATGAAAAGGCTTTAAACGAACTACACACGCCGGGGATGGACCCCAGCCGGACACACTGAACCCAACACGCCAGGCATCGGGCCCTGCCAAAAACTGCTGTCCTCCACCACAAACCTCACCAATCGGTCGTTGAGCTCCGGCTGTCCCACCATAATTCAGATAACACATATTCCAGGTCGAGCACACACGTATGACCTCGGAAGAGAGCACGGCGAGTGGAGTGACAGACCTGCGTATGACCTCGGAAGAGAGCACGGCAAGCGGAGTGACAGAGCCTGACGGCAGGAGCTGCAGTACTTCATCCTGGCAACCAACACTCCGCTGTGCGTAACTTGATGGCGCGCTGTGGCTTCTGTTCAGAAGCTGCGTTAGGGCCTCAGTGCACTGACCGGCGCAGGATGACAGCTCGAATATCAAATATCCGGGAAGCGCGGCTGGGCTACAAACGTAGTCACCGTCACGCATGTTCGTTCCGGGCATCTCCTTCCATTTCCGCACGGTGGGGACAAATACCATATGGCTCTGGACATAAAGCAAAGCAGGGGGGCAAGGAACAGAACATAGAAGCACGGCTTGACATCGTACCTTCCATCTCATCAATTCGGTAAGCGAGCGGCAGAGTGTGGCGAGACCGGCAGAGAAGTCATCGAAAAGTGGAATGAACTCCTCGCTGATGCTTACCGTTTTCTGCCAGACACATTTGCCCAAATTTGATGAGGAGTGCGCGGAAGGCGCATTCGGAAAGTGTGCAAGGCAGCAGAGAGGCTGCTTCCAGCTTTCAAGCTCAGTCGGAATATTCTAGGCAGAGCTCTCAGGAGGCTCCCAACCGACAGAAATATCCAGGAGACCCAAAAAGCCAAGCGCGCAAAATACATCCTGACGAAATCCTCCAGTCAGAATTTTGGCAATTCTTATGAGTAGGAAGGAAGTCGTCAACAGTAGTGCTCTTCTGCACGTGCGCAGGAAACACAAAGGAGCCACAGTGACGTTCAAGCAAATCTTTAAAATGCTGGAATAGGAAGTTCCCACTGATGAAGTATTGCCATTGCTGTGAGCACAAGAATCTGTGCAGGTCACAGTGTTACAAGTCCCCGTGCTCAAGAAAGCTGGTGAGTGCATGCGTTCCGCTGGCCGAGGGCAGGCACCTTAGCTGCGGGAGCCTCCCCTGACACTGGTATAACAGGTTGGGTCATCAGTTCTGACAAGCTTGCGAGCGTGTGCAACGGCGCGGCCTTGCGAAATCCTTGCAGTTCAGCGTTACCTCGAACACGTCCACGCCTTTTACAGAGTAAGCATGTCGTGATTGGGAAGTGGCCTTTCACTAGTAGAAGAACGAGGCATATGAATTTCTAAAGGATATGAGTACGCAGAGGTCTGTCAAAGCGGATCTGAGGAACTTTCCTATTCCGTTGGTACGGGCAATGAGAACTCAGGTTACCGTCGACCGGCTGGGCATGTTATCAACTACACCTCCCAACGAAAAAAGGTTGGTATGCTTTGGCACAACAGCTTATCCCGATCGCTCAGGAAATTACACAACCCGATATCGAGCATTCGAAGCGTATGAAAGACGCTTACAACCTTTACTTTTGCCCCATTCGAGCCACACTTTCGCCGATTCCGCATATGCTTGCGATGGATTTCTAATAATTGTTTCTTTACTCTTTATCTATATTATTAAGCCGCGTAATATGCTCTTTTTGAGCCTTCCGATTCAGAAATGCCGATCTGTCGCATCGTGTCGGCTGTCCTACTGCAGACGTCGGCTGTCCTACTCCAGATTTTGCGAGGAGCTCACAGACGCTGCTCATCTGACCAATCATATTCACAGTACTTCATTAAATTCGTAACTTTTTCATACCCGATCTGCCATTCAGGTAAGGCATTGGTTCGAAAAGTTCGAGCCAATGATGTTTTAGATTCCGACCTAAAATCAGGTTATCGTCCGATTGAATCTTTGATGGTTGCGGGCGTCAGATCCGGATATTTCCTGGACTCGCATCGTTAATTTTTCCTACTATCCATGAAGCAGGTTCATGGAACCTGATCCTGAATCGAGAATGCCGCGGACCCGCGTATGGGTTTGACCGTGAGATTCAAAGCTCCAATTTACGGTACGTTGGTTCCTAGCTCTCTGTTTTCCCGTTTCTCCGATGCTGTTTGTCAAGGCTAGGTATCGATAACTCTGATATTCTGATTCGATAAATCAGAATATCGGTATCAACGTTGATATATATTTTAACGATATCAAAATATTAGTATTGATCGATAACTTTTTACTCATATCGGAATCGATTGATAAGAAGTCTTCGGAATTATTGGAATCGATTGATATAATTTTGCTATTATCGGAATCGATCAATACATTTCTTGCTCAGATCGGAATAATAAGATATCGGAATATCAATATCGGCCATTATTGCGATCCTGGGGGAGGGGATGTTGTGCTGGAATTGGCACTGTGACATGTTCGTACTGTCACGTGTCATTTCCGGTATGTCATCTTCGGTGACTCTGCTTGTGTCAGTCCGACTATTTATTCCCGTATGTTATCAATTATTGAGTTCGTTGTTTCACCGTCGGCAGCGTTCCCCCTCGTGCACTGCTGAGTCGTTTCTAGCAGGTTATGGGCTCACCTTACGCTTTCCTACTGCTTATTTTATGTTCTTATTGTTGTAGGATTTTAGCGTTCTGATCGGGGGTTGTTCCCCCCCGCACTCTTTCGACGGTATTGACTTGCGCTATCTGGTTGCGCACACGTGATGGAGATGGGCAACGACGAGGGTTTTGTCGTGAGTTTACGGATTTAAACTCTCAGTTTTCTTATCTCTTGGCGGTATCTTATTTTGCTGGGTTGCTCGATGTCCCCTTGCGTATTTTCGTTGTCGTGCCTTCTCAACTCTCAACGGAATGGACGCGCTCCGGGCATTTTCGATATTTACATTGCGGGCTTGATGCCTCGTTCCCGCCAGCATTTTGTGATCGGGCAGCTTATTACCGTTGGGATTGGTGGTGCTTGGGGTCTATTCTTTTGCCCAAGCTACTTTTCACGTCTCGCGGCCAAAATTATGATATTCGAGCCGTACTTTGGGACGCTCCGGACATTTTTCGTTATTTGTCTTGAGCGCGTTGCAGTACGGCACGTTCGCATTTTAGAAACTTTTATAACAACGGGGATTGTTTATTTTGTCCTTGGCGCGACACCACAACTCTCATTAGGTGGTGGTGCTTCGTGCTTGATGGGCTGTATCGTTCCGTGGACGTTGACTTCAACGATCTTTCACTGGTTGATTATATTCGTGTATCAGTGTACCGAGTTTTATTGGCAGCGAGTTGTTTCTCGTGAAGTTTACTACGACGAATGCTGACGGCGTATTCTTTCTTCTCTTCTTCTGACGGGAACCCTACGTAAGCTGCGTTCCGAATTTTTCTTCCGCGTGTTCTGAGCTGTCAGGGTCATGACCGATGACATATGTGTCATACGTGTCATACCTGTCAGACATGTCATACCATGTCATGTCATGTCGTGTCATATATTATTATGACAGTCGTCAGTACGGTCGACCATGACTGTACATGTCGAGTCGTGTCATATATTATTATGACAGTCGTCAGTACGGTCGACGATGACTGTACATGTCGCCAGATGATAATGTCACATCATCTGTCATCCCTGTCATCGAGAGTTCGTACGTCGAACTCGAAGATGGCAAAGCAAAGATACATCTTGAATACAAACAAGAACCATCTTGGCTTTTAAGCATGTGCGGAACACGCATGCACAGTATGAACGAACTAGTCGTTATTACAATACTGGTCGTTCAACCTACGTCTCGGGTTCACAACCCAATGGCGGTACCATCTAAGATGATGGGAGACGTATGGTACAAAGTGAGGAAGCGTTGTGCTTCAGCAGTTCTTTATCCAGAGACTGCAACTCACAACCCGCTTGATTGTTACACTTGTGTGTGCCGTTCAACAGCACAGTGTTTATTTGATATATTGTATAATATTTGTGGGCTCGCACTTCAGCCCTAACATAATGGTATTCTAAAAAAACTCGTCAAGGCACGATACGAGAACTCAATTGTGTGCAGCGCATAGATATCATTAATTTGTGTTGACAGGTTGCGGAGCACATAAGGCGACGCACTCGCATAAATTGAATATTGATATATCTGCTGCAATAGCGAAGATAGCGTGCGAGAAAATTTTCGCGTTCACAGAAGCGCACTCGCAGAAACAGCTGATCGCACATACTACACGATAAGGTGTGCATATGGCATACATCAGCGCAGCAATGAAACGTACTCGCATAAATGGTTCGCAAATGTATGCATGTTCGCAGATGCGACGAATCAGCAGCGAAATCGTTTCCGCGCGGAAAGTCATCAGCGCAGCATCACGATTTTCATGATTGCACCAAATTGCTTTTTGTACGGCTTCATACATGTTGATGCGCGATATACTAATTTGCAGATTGGCAGCATGCGCGATGGTCACTAATTTGCAGTTGGCAGCATGCGCGATGGTCGCATATTTTTGCAGAAGTGGATCGCAGCTTACAGCATGCATGCCAATTACATGCGCGCGCTTGTATGAATCACGCTCGAAAATTGTTCAGAATGATATATGGCATAGTGGTCATCGACGGAATTTTGATCCGTATACATGTCAGCGCTCGTATAATGCGCTGATGAATGGCGACGACAACACATGCTTTTCATCAGCAGCGCGCTCTTTTGCATAAGTTATTTGCAGCGTGCTATGAAAGATTTCAATTTGCGATGATGATGATGTCGAGATGTTGCTAAGATCAACTGTACAAATACTCTTAATCATCAACATTCATGCTCACCAGAAATATAATAATGAGTGCACAATAGGTGTGTGTGGATCAACACACACACACACACACACACACACATGCACACATGCACACACATCACTTGCAGCAATCACCAACATGCAGTACATGCATTATTATACCATGTATACATTTTATGCTGAGTGATTGCAACATTGTGAATTGTGCATGCATTAATAATACAGCTTGATCACGATACCAGCTGTAGTGTATACATATCAGTTTGATCACGTTAGCAACTGGTATATTAGCATCATGCTGTGATACATGAACATTGCATAAGCACATTGCAGTGCATGCTAAACTATATTAGAACCCATACAGTATAAGGTGCCTATTCAGTAATCTTAAACACAGTAATTAGCTCAATGTGACCCGGTGGAGTCGAGATACTCCTCGGACAACATATTGTTCTACTGTGGATTACTGGAAGGATGCTCACCGGAGCTGTATGTGAAATATACCCAGCAACTCATTTTGTAATGAGATTATTATGGAATTACAATAATCCCTAAACTTGATATATCATGTTAGATGTAATCAGGGCATGGTATGCTGACTATCTTGCATGATGAATTGTCTAGGATATTGTAATATCCAGAACATATTCTACTGTAAAGTGTGTAAAAGTTATCTTACACACACACACATACACTGATAAAAGTGCTAATCAGTAAGCATGCATGCATACACACACACTGCATTGTATGTATTAACATTCACTGATTCAAAGTGAATTGATTAACTTAAATATCTACTATGTGTATGATAATGTACATACCATTTTCCAAACACATGTGCGTGGAAAATGTCAGTGATTGCGATAGATAAGGGAGCAGGATAAGACAAGATGCTGTAGGGCTGGATGGAGTTATCTCCAGACCCGAAGGCAAGATACTGCACCCATTAAACAGCTGGTAACTGTTGGGTGCAGTCCACTCGTCATTCCACATATCATCGCTGGAGCAATATCAACAACTACGTTGCACATTGACAGTTGATTCAGATCTGATCAGTTCAAATGCATGCAACTCACAGATCAGTATATACATGACATCTGATATAGTTGTTAAGGACAACACACACACACACACACACATACAAATGTGTTGTGTTAAATTGCTGTGATTGTATCAAGCAATGTCCAGATATGTTCTAAATAAGAAATATCATTTTGATAAATCTTAGAGCACAGACCTATGCTCAGAACAGATCATAGATTGACAAATATCACTAAAGTGGATGTTCCTAACAGGATGTTCCCACTTAAGTTGATAACTTATATATCACCAGAATGTACATTTGCTGCCATGGGTTTAAATCAGTAAAACCCAGAAATGCTATCAACCATAGATGTTGATATACAGCATAATTCACTTATTTGCCATGAAGTTTGTCATGTGCAAAAGTGAAGTCTATTGCAGTGATTCTGTACTTTACATTCCACATATACACTGAGATATGTCACCGAGGCAATATATCAGATAGCTGAAAAAGCTGTAAAATGGGTAAAAATGCTCCACGCATGATTTCAAAATGAAAAATGTGTGCCCATTTTATTTTAAATTATGATTCTATACCTATTAAGGTATCAGAAAATCATAATGACCATGGTCATATCTCGTGTAACACCCTAGATATTAGGTGTGTAATATATAGGGGTATACATTTTGGCTGTAACAAAATACGTAAAAATCCTCCACGCATGATTTCAAAATGAAAAATGTGTGTGGATTTTTTTGCTGATCTGATTATTCAGCTATTAACGAATATTCCCTGATTTATACAGCACTTGTAACACCCTGTAACACCCCTAAAATTAAATGTGTGTGTCAGGGGTGTAACGTACCCTCTGAAAACCACCTTACATTTATTTAGGTATTAAATGCAGTTTTGCTTAAAAAACCTTTGCAAAAAAAAATATACTGCTTATTTTTTACCTATTTTAGGGTTATTGATATCATGTAACACCCTAATCATATTATTGGGTGAAAGGGCCACTGTAACCAGATATGCCCTGAATGCCACCTATTTTTTAGATACACTTTGTGTTTGGCAAATATATATCATGCTGTAATCAGCACGGACATGATTATATATCGGGCAACAACCCAAGAACTGTTGGGCAACAACCCTAGAACTGTATGAGCTGCTTCCTATAAGGATTGCAAACTTCAAGCTATAAGCTGTAAGCTATACGCTATGAAATATATAGGCAACTGACTGCCTATGTGTTCACACTTCCTCAAGGGGGGGAAGAAGATGGATAGGATTACACACATATCCATTTTATATTCTGTGATTTCTGATGGATTGCTTTTGATAAAATCACTGCATCCACAAGTAACGTTGAAATCTGTACAACGTTAAATCCACCATCGCTAATAAAGTGTAAACTCGGATGGGAAACTATATCCCAATGACTATAAGTTGACTCTTGCTCAGCATTTACATTCTCGAGTAAGTTTGAAATGCTGAACTATATACATAACATATAACCTGATACCATGCTTAATTGCATATCCTGGATCAGAAGATGATAGTTATATAATGTATATATATATATATATATCCCACCTGATATATTTTGGCACTATAGCCGTACATAAGAGTGGGAAGGACAAGTGCATCGCTGTAAGACTGGATGATATAGTCCCAGTGCTGAAGGCAGAATTTGGCACCCGAATAACAGCTGATAACTGTTGGTGACCACCATGCAAGACCTTCCAAGCGTAACTCCTTTGTCCTGAGATGCAAGTGAATTGTTCATAATATGTTGGCATCACATAAAAGCATTCTGATAAAAACCCTATATATTCACATGAGTTGTCATCACTACAATGACATGGGTTTTTGAATCGTCGAAATGAGTATAACTCCGATGAATTCATTAGTACAGAATAAGCTGTTGGGATTATTCCTCCGGCTGGATTGCAATCATTCACAATCCCTGTACATTCCGGTGACAAAATATTGCACTGGACTGATCACCATATTGGTATAATCTGTGATATATAAGTCACCAGAGAAAGCATTGCAATCAGCACAATGCTGTCTAGACTCACAAAGATGAGTAACATATATTCTCAGATGTAATAAACAGAGGCACAATGTGACCTACGCTAAAATCGCGTATGCTTGGGCACTGTATTGTGACCTGCGCTAAGATCGTGTATGCATGGACACAACATGACTCGTGCCAATGACGTGGACATATTTTATGCCACGACATCACATCTGAAATCAATAAATCACTCAGAGAGAAGGTATTGACATCGGTATAGCATCATTATACATATAGTCATGAGGATTTTAAAGAAGACATAGTCTCTCCGATATTGACAAACATGGTACATATATATATATATATATCCATGCTCTCTGATCATATATTGATATCCCACAGCATACAATGATGGTAATAGCAAACCACTTCGCCGCTGGAGGGCAGTGTTGTATTTTATACAGCACATGCATGGGCACTATATGACCCACGCTGATGACGTCAATGGGCTGCAACCCGAGAACTGCTATTCAGCTTCATAGAAAGCTGCCACGTCATCACATAGAGGTCGGACCTCTGTTGTATTTGAACGGCGCTTGACAACCGCCTAGCAATACACTTCCTTGAGGGGGGAAGATGATAAGCTCGAAATACAACTAAAAATCAAATAAATAATAAAGACAAATAATAAAACAAATATAAGTTGCATCATTGTTTTTGTTTTGGTAAGCCTGACTATATATAGTCAAACCATGCAGAACTCCGTGAAGTTGACACATATATGTATCAAACATTTCTAAGGTCATCAGCCATGACATACATATGAGCTTGATTTTGAAGACCTAGACATTGTATACATCCAATCTAACATGTATCCAAACAAGAATTGTATATTGACACGGTGCAAGTACTATGGCCTCTGCCACCGATGATCATTAAAAAGGCAACTATTCTTGATATTTCATACATATCATCTGATTGTATCATTAAAGGTGTCAAGAGTACTCAATGCAATATGCAGGCTACAGCCTGAGTACAACACCTAGAAAGGTCAAAGCCACTGAGCTAACCAATGTAGCATAAATGCTAGCTGCCTTGAAGGCTATACAATAAGCCTATTGCCCTTATGTCTTGATATGTATCCGTGTATTGGCATCTCTTTGAGGTAATTATGCCTACTGAATGAGCCATACCAACCATCTTGTCTTCATTGATCATTACATATCTGATCATGTCGCCATTGAGCAATGCCTATTCTGTGAGATTTTATATCACGAGGCATTTCATTAGTGCACATTAAACAATTGTAGTGCAGCAAAGATCATCAGCTCTTCATCATACCAAAAGGTTGAGTTGTTGTCAAAAGTATTGATTTATCAGATACCATTTCTCAGAGGTCTATTCATCATGAAAAACAGAATCTGTGCAATCATGGCTATTCAGCCTCCAAAATAGCTAACATAGCTATCCAGCTTATGACCCAACCGTTGTTAAGCAGCCTCCACGCTATATAGCTGAAAAATGGCAAGCAATCTCTTCGGTCATTCTTGGGCATAGAGCAATCAAGCACAGCCAATCCAGGATGTTTTCCCCGAAATTCCCCAAGAGTTATTCATGTTTTTCATGTGTCATATGAAAACAGCTTATATACCGCCTATGATGGGAGTCATCTCCTTCAGCGAGGGGAAGTGGTTATGCTGTAAAGTTGACCAATCTGATCATCATAAAAGTGACAGATTTGAGAAAATCGATTGAAACTTGTATTGAAAATAACTATTCCTTACAATAAGGTATTGCACCTAAGGGAATAAGGGTTTCATCGTCTGAAATAGGAAAAGACTTTTACATTGACTCTAGTTACTGAATCCAGAATCGCATAGAAAAATATTCTATCCTGTGCATATAGAAAGCACATTAGATTCAGATTCTGAGCATACAAATGGACTTGAATGCACTCAGGTTTGTACTAAGTTGCAATTGTCCAAAGTTCTATTCTGACATCACTATTATTTGTGGAATAGCATACAATGGTATAAACCATCCACATATAGATTGACACCATATTTGTAATTTCATAACATTTTGGCACATAAGACAAGCATGCTTCATTGAGGAATAAAGACTCTTTGAAAACTCATTCGGGAATGTTTAGAAATTTGTTGCCTCTGCCATTAGGCCACGAAGTCTTGGGAAAAGCCATGGCGGAACTCGAACCCGCAATCTGCAGCTGGTTTCCAAACGCAGTTCATCCTCATTCTGGAAAGTGACAGAAATTTTATAGTCATCAACTAGTCACAATTCTATCGGATTGAAATGACACATTCATCATTCATACTTCTTTACCATGACAAGTCTCTGAATAGTGTTTGCCCAAAAATAAAATGGGCACCATTGAGATAAGTGAGCATCTACTGAAGAAGATACATATTTCACTAGGCAATGCCATGTTCTAATCATAATGAAATGACATGTCAGCCATCTATCAACTACGAAAATACAACTCGTAGTAAGTTGTTGTCATTACAGACACTTCTTAATTGACTCTCCATTAGCTTCGATACCAAAGTTAACTTCGGTACCATCACTGATTTCGTTTTTCATTATGACAATCATTATCCAGACATTGTCTAAGTTGGGCACACCATTGTCTAAGTTGGGCACACCATTGTCTAAGTTGGGCACACCATTGTCTAAGTTGGGCACACTATAGTGACCCTAAACTGACAAAGTATGTGGGCTGCAACCCAAAAACTGCATATTGACATTGGACATTTGACATCATCTGGCATTTGCCACATTCAAAAACGTCAGGCATATTGCCGGTATGACGTAGAGACATCGGTGTTCATATTGACATTGTTACCTCGAAAGCATTTGATAAGTAATCTCAGTCTGATTACTGAGACCATTTTCACATGACATAATGATTGAATAGCATTCTCCATCACCATCTGATTGGTTTGATGCACCTCTTTTTAAAAGGGGGAGGAAGGAGTATAGATTCATTCATTCTTCATACAGCTGCTTGTCACATATTGATTTACATCATTGTAATTTTGCTTGAAAGATTAAAAATCTTATCAAAAGTTCCAGCATTCGTATATAGCAGCCATAAAGTTGATGACACGGTACATCATGCCGACTGAAGACATCAAATGAAGTCTTATTTGACTTACTGGCACATGAAGCTCATTATGAAGAAATCATAGATGCATATTTCTCCGGCTCTATCATATTATATGAAGGGCACTGACATAGGAGACCGATGGTTTTTCAAATGTGAATAAGCTATATTGTAAGCTTACGACCATCACTTTGACGTCAACAGCCTGAGATGCTGATTGTCGAAATTCAAGAGTTGAAGGATTCGATGAATCAACCTTGATACATGTGTTTTGATTGATGAATTGTTGATCCATGGTTTCTCCCCAAATCTAGAGAAGCTGGCACACAAGTTGTTGCCAATGTCTTAAGGAAAGCATCTGAGCAAAGGATTGTCAGTTGTGCCATCAGGCATCGAATAAACAGCAAAGCCGAGTGAGTAAATCCGCCACTCTAGCTATTTGCCCGTCATTCCTTCCAGGTTCATGACAAGAGACAATTCATCAAAGTCATACACCAATACATAAGTCACATACATGGTTGCACAGTTTGTATCCGAATGCAACCCCATCGAGGTTAAGCATCTAGACAGCAACTCTGGTCAACCAAAAGCCTTCCTGTCTTCGGATATCTAGAGCATTCTCATTTCCAGCTCCATTATGGACTAGGAAGCATCATGACTGTGCCTCGCCAGAACGCTAATCCTCAAAGCCGCACACTAGAGGCGAGCCTTATGAGACAGTGACCTTTGGCTTGTGGGGCGTCAACCCCTTATCAAATCCTGAACACTTGTTAACACCTGGATAAATTTATCATGATGCAACTTAAGTGGGATTATAGGTTCCATATAATCATATTGTCTACGTATTCTGAAGGCATAACTGCCGCATATGGTTTCAATAGGTCGCAGCTTCTATAACATTGTGGCTTCTGAGTCAAAAGCTGATAGCCGATGACTTTTGCCAATAAATTGCCGACCAAATAATAATCAGGCCGTGGAAACATGTACCCAAGAGGTTTTCATCCATCGGTCACATATATATCAGGGCTGCATCCCAAGAACTGCAGGGCTGCATCCCAAAGACTGCGATGCACCTTCGGTGCAATGGGCTGCAACCCGAGAACTGCAGGGTTATATCCCTAACATTTTTTACCCTGCATCAAATTGATATGACAGGAGCAGGAATTGATCCTTCCTTGCTAAGGTGTAGTGAGCCTTGTATAAATCATACCCTTACACAGATACGCATATGCGGGTACCAATATCTGTGAAAAACTGCTGATGCTACCTTTGCCAGCCGTGGTTTGTCATCGGACTCTTGGCCAATCATCCGCAGCTACCGGAGATTGAGGTAGACGGAGTTGTGATCCTGAGTTGTGCTTGACAAACATAACTAAACAAATTTCACATTAGTACGTGGCGAATCCATTCTCACTCATCGCGATAGATGTTCGTCAAAGCGCGCGTACCGGACCGAAAAAGGGAGTTTGGCAGACGGGTGAGGATTTAAAGTGGACTTATAAAGACCCTCCGATATCTCGTAAGCAGGGCCTCCTCCGCTGCATTAAAAAGAAGCCGTTTCGAAATATTCGAAAGGGGCTCTCCATAGTATTCCTGTGAACTTCGGGGGAGTAAGCTCTCTGAAGGGAGGAAGAGGTGGATGCATTATCGCCGAGAATCGTTCGTTAAATCGTCGATCATCGAAGGTGTCGACGGCAAGCGCAAATATCTATCCGTAACGTAAACCTCGGAAGATGCCTTGAAACGTCACTCTGAAATACGATACGCAATTCATGGGGGCTACATCCTAAGAACTGTAGGGCTAAATGCCTAAGGTGAGGGACTAAAGTGGACTCAGTTCCCCCCAATAACCTAAAAACACCATGAAGGACGCCTCGAATCGGTGTAAGAAGACTGGTACCAGCAAGAAGCGACAACAACAAAGACATCATAGACATATACAAAGGTATGCCCGTTGTGAGGTCACAACTCTTTTAAGAGGGGAGATCTGTCAGGGTCATGACCGATGACATATGTGTCATACGTGTCATACGTATCATACCTGTCTGACATGTCATACCATGTCATGTCATGTCGTGTCATATATTATTATGACAGTCGTCAGTACGGTCGACCATGACTGTACATGTCGAGTCTTGTCATATATTATTATGACAGTCGTCAGTACGGTCGACGATGACTGTACATGTCGCCAGATGATAATGTCACATCATCTGTCATCCCTGTCATCGAGAGTTCGTACGTCGAACTCGAAGATGGCAAAGCAAAGATACATCTTGAATACAAACAAGAACCATCTTGGCTTTTAAGCATGTGCGGAACACGCATGCACAATATGAACGAACTAGTCGTTATTACAATACTGGTCGTTCAACCTACGTCTCGGGTTCACAACCCAATGGCGGTACCATCTAAGATGATGGGAGACGTATGGTACAAAGTGAGGAAGCGTTGTGCTTCAGCAGTTCTTTACCCAGAGACTGCAACTCACAACCCGCTTGATTGTTACACTTGTGTGTGCCGTTCAACAGCACAGTGTTTATTTGATATATTGTATAATATTTGTGGGCTCGCACTTCAGCCCTAACATGAGCAGACAGGCAGGGCGATCATGACGTTGTTTCGACCACTAGCTGAGGCAGAAATCTGGTCCGATGTTTTCTCGAGATGAGACTTGACCACTAGCGGGCAGTTGGACTTCGTAAGCCAAACTTTTCAGGCAGTTAAGACCTATTTTCTCAGATCGCAATCAACGTCCATTCTAAACCGACAGGCAGGTTCTTTTACTCGGCGATTCATCTATTTCTGCGAGCAGACAGGCGGCACCTTTGACCGCTGCTGACCACTAGCTGACAGTACTGAGAGGAAGAATGGGCTGCCTGAAGCGAAGGGGCGTAATGAGGTCTCAGAGGAGCAGGATGAACAACAATCTTTTAGCTAGCATCGTGCAGTAGTATCCGCCTAGCATGGGGTCATCCCCTCTAGCTTAACTTAGCAGTTTTTCATTATTCTGCTGGCCATGTTACACTGTTATTAAACTTTGGGTCCTAGTAGCAGTATAACTAGGGATCCCGCAGTTTAGGTGGTGTGCTGTGAACATGGTGTCACCTCGTGTGAGGTGGTGTGCTAGAATCTACTTATCGGACTGTCACCGTATGACACTCTGATATGACAGTTCTGGTATATCACACTCGTGACACCGTGTCTCACAGCTCGTAAGCCACTCAGTGCTATATTATGCTATCTGAATAATCATCTTGAGCTTTGTCCAAACTGTTTTCCGTGTGCCTACCGCAGCCTTTCCGTTAGCTGCGTTTAGTCATTTCCAGTATGTTGAACTTTGGATTGGATAGCTAGGATGTTGAAATGTGGACTCCTGCTGTATCGCTAGCTCTCGTCCTTGTAATTCACCAGGCAGAGGATGGTGTTGATGACCTTTTTTATTGCAGTGATGATGAGTGTGAAGCTGCTCCTGCTAGTTCTGGTATGGAGGAAGTTGAGGTAAAGGATGAGTTTGAAAGATATCTTGCCTTGCCACTTGCCAAGAAACATGTGAAGCCTCTTGAGTTTTGGAAAGCCAAGTCCAAATCTCTCCCTTGTATGAGTAGGATGGCGAGACAGATCTTAGCCGCACCTGCCAGCACGGCAGGTGTGGAGAGGGCTTTCAGTGCTTGCGGGCACATGCACCGTGACCTACGCAAGTCACTGTCCGAGGGTACCATAGAGCATGCTTTGTTCGCAGCCATGAACACTGTGTAATATTATTAATGTTGGCATCACGTATGGTATCAGCCTTATCACCATGGCATGTCACTTTTGTCGTTGTCCCAAATAGAGTTGCAAATATTGCACAAATATCGATATCGGACATGACTGCCTAGTATTAGTATCAATTAATATGTCTTGTGTAATATCATACGATTTCACGGCATTTATACTCCTGCCTAAGAGTCTTGACGGATCTGTGGAACACGTCATGGACCCGCTCACTTTCAATTGGATGTCATTCTGCTTTCATATCGATGGGAATGGCGATTCAGCTTTTCCTGGAGTATTTCCTGCATCTGCCGAATGCTGACTTGGCAGACCAAAACGACCAAAATGACATCTTCGAAGTCGTATATTTTTATAGAAGTTGCGAAAAAATTCACGTTCACGTATAAAAACTCATCGACGATCATGCATATCAGTCCAAAGGAATCGAGAGTCAATCGAACTGCATTCGGGATGTTGCCGCCTCGCCAGGTCATGCACGACGCTCCACGAGCAAGATTAACAGTTCAACTATACGAGTTGACCTCGTTAACCGAGACGCTCACCGGACCTTTGCTGAAACGTCTTTGAAACCCTCCAAATTCGTGAAACGGATATTTACTGCTCGACAGTGAAACAAACAATTCAATAAATAAATATCAGTAAATTCGCGATGAAAGTTCACAAGGGTGCACCCAGCCCCTTCATGATAGAATGCTTGAAGGCTAGGAGTTCCTCGTCCATGAACGGGGGCTCAGGTTTTTCGATCCAGGATTTGATGATGGCCTTCAACCTGTTCTGCAGCTCTCAGGGGTTATCCCGAGAGGATGCGTTGAGCCAGGTTGTTTGGCAGCTTTCGAATCCAGTGCTTCCCTGTTGCGTGACGCCGACCCCAGACTACGTCTGTTTGACGCCAGTGGTCACCTACGACAAGGGTGAGAAGACCGCGCGGGAAGCTCACGTTTCCCGTGAGATCAACTTAGCTTCAAAGCTGATTAAGGACGCCACAAAGCTGAAAAAACCTGTGCTGGTGAAAATTCTTGGGGCGTGGTACGTGGAGGTGGACGCCATTTGGACCACAACCACGTGCCCAGAGGCGGGTGGATATGATCTCCTATACCCAGGCGAGTCTCAGCCCTCCTTTCTCTTGAATTATTTCTGAGTTTGCTAAAACGTAAAATGAAAGAGTATTTTTTGTGCAGGCGCCACCAGCCTGCCCATGATTCGTTATCATGGGATGGAGCACCGTGGAAAGGTCTACCCGCACGGCGTGGACAAAGCACTTATTCGTCTACACGATGGGGTTCGCTGCTTTTATGGCGACGAATTCGGATACAAGAGCGACTACCACGGTATCGACGTCGAGTTGGCTGCGGGATCCATCCTCAAGCTCGGGACTAAGTCTGTAAGTACTCTCTACCCCAACCGTCCAAACGTTTCATATTCGCGGGATGATTCAGAGCGCAGTTTGAGCAGCGATTTGCTTCACGCGATAGTGTACGTTTATTTAAAGGAGTGGTATCCGTTCGTTTCACTTCTTTTTTCACGCCGCACGCACAGCCCGGAGCACGTATTGGCCACACCTGCCGCCGCAGCATAAAATGCCCGGAGCACGCGTTGGCAATACGTGCTGACGCCGCAAGCATCGCCCGGAGCACGCGTTTGCGAAACCTGCTGACGCCGCAGGCATCCCCCAAATCACGCGTTGGCGAAATCTGCTGACGCCGCAGGCATCGCCCGGGGAACGCGTTGCCGACACCTGCTGACGCCGCAGGCATCGCCCATCGCTCGACGTTTGCTAAACATAAGCGCCCGGCTTGTGTGCAGGTAGTTGAATGGGACAGTGTCGTTGGGCACGCTAAGGTCTTTTTTATGAAGATAGCTACTCCGCGGAAACAGACTTTCGCACGTCGTCTGCGAAGTTCTTATGCACCAAAGAGGTTATCCGCGTCACTAAGGGCGTTGCCATCACACGGCGTCTGAAAGAGTCCCCTTGCCCTGCGTACAGGTATGAGTTTACACCTGTGTTTCGTTGCGCCCAGGGCGTGGATGGTGGCATTTGATTCACCAATTGCATCATTGCCTGCTTGTGACCCTATTATCATTTTTTGTGTCTGTATACTTGGGCATGCAATAATGTAAATTCCTGATTAGCGCGCCTTGGGGCTCGCTCCCTGAGCAGCGCGCCCAGGGGCTCGCTCCCTAATCAACGTGCCCCGGGGCTCGCTCCCTGAGCAACGCGCCTTGGGGCTCGCTCCTTGAGCAAAGCGCCCCGGGGCTCGCTCCCTAATCAACGTGCCCCGGGGCTCGCTCCCTGAGCAGCGCGCCTTGGGGCTCGCTCCCTGAGCAGCGCACCCCGGGGCTCGCTCCCTGAGGAACGCGCCTTGGGGCTCGCTACGTGAGCAACACGCCTTGGGGCTCGCTCCCTGAGCAACGCGCCCAGGGGCTCGCTACCTGAGCAACGCGCCCCGGGCAGCTCGCTACCTGAGCAACGCGCCCGGGGCTCGCACCTGAGCAACGCGCCGCCGGCGCTCACCGAGCGGGCGCCTCGGAGCTCGCTACGCCAGCAACGCTTCCGGGGCTCTGCTCCTCGAGCGGCGCGCCCCGGGGCCTGCCTGAGCAACGCGCCCCGGGGCTCGATCCCAATGTGCCGAGGGTCTCTTCCTGAGCAATGCGCCCAGGGGCTCGCTCCCTGAGCAGCGCACCTTGGAGCTCGCCCCCTGAGCAACGCGCACCGGGGCTCGCTCCCAGAGCAACGTGCCCCGAGGGTCTCTTCCTGAGCAACGCGCCCTGGGGCTCGCTCCCTGAGCAGCGCACCCCGGGGCTCGCTCCCTGAGGAACGCGCCTTGGGGCTCGCTCCCTGAGCAACGCGCCCCGGGGCTCGCTCCCTGAGCAACGCTTCCAGGGGCTCGCTACCTGAGCAACGCGCCCCGCAGCTCGCTACCTGAGCAACGCGCCCCGCAGCTCGCTACCTGAGCAACGCTTCCAAGGGCTAGCTCCCTGAGCAACGTGCCCCGGGACTCGCTCCCTGAGCAGCGCGCCCCGGGGCTCGCTTCCTGAGCAACGCGCGTCGGGGCTCGCTCCCTGAGCAACGCGCCCTGGGGCTCGCTCCTTGAGCAGCACGCCTCGGAGCTCGCTACGTGAGCAAAACGCCTTTGGGCTCGCTCCCTGAGCAACGCGCCCCGGGGCTCGCTACCTGAGCAATGCGCCTCGGAGCTCGCTACGTGAGCAAAACGCCTTTGGGCTCGCTCCCTGAGCAACGCGCCCCGGGGCTCGCTTCCTGAGCAATGCGCCTCGGAGCTCGCTACGTGAGCAAAACGCCTTTGGGCTCGCTCCCTGAGCAACGCTTCCAAGGGCTCGCTCCCTGAGCAGCGCGCCCCGGGGCTCGCTCCCTGAGCGGTGTGCCCCGAGGGTCTCTTCCTGAGCATGGCGTCCCGGGGCTCGCTCCCTTAGCAGCGCGCCCCGGGGCTCGCTCCCTGAGCAGCGCGCCCCGGGGCTCGCTCCCTGAGCAACGTGCCCCGGGGCTCGCTCCCTGAGCAACGCGCCTTGGGGCTCGCTCCTTGAGCAAAGCGCCCCGGGGCTCGCTCCCTAATCAACGCGCCCCGGGGCTCGCTCCCTGAGGAACGCGCCTTGGGGCTTGCTACGTGAGCAGCGCGCCTTGGGGCTCGCTCCCTGAGCAACGCGCCCCGGGGCTCGCTCCCTGAGCAACGCGCCTTGGGGCTCGCTCCCTGAGCAGCGTGCCCCGAGGGTCTCTTCCTGAGCATGGCGTCCCGGGGCTCGCTCCCTTAGCAGCGCGCCCCGGGGCTCGCTCCCTGAGGAACGCGCCTTGGGGCTCGCTCTTTGCGCAACGCGCAGGCCTATTTTCCGACTGGTTGTTGTCCGCTTCCATTCCTATCTTTACTGAGGATTGAAAGGGATGGTTTGTTCATTTATGGTTTCAGCCCAGTAGGACAACCGAGATGTGTGGACACCGCCTTCGACTTGAAACTCCGATTATGTGTGCTCCTCGCATCCCGGATGGAGTTTCGAATGCAAGATGCACCTCAGCGAGAAGGGACTCAATCTGCGACACTACCCAACATCTCCCCAGCTATGTGGTACACTGCAATGGAGTCTTTGGGAATGCGAGAGGGTAAACCATATGCATCCCTTCCATATTCTTGATAGATGCTTTACTGTTCCGACAAAATGTCTATGCTGACTAATATCATTTCAGCAGATATTGATACTCACACATGATAGGTGGAACGATCACCCACAGTTCAAGCGCATTCATTTCGCACATGGTTAACATATCATGGGCTCGCTCCCTGAGCAACGCGCCTTGGGGCTCGCTCCCTGAGCAACGCGCCCCGGGGCTCGCACCCTGAGCAGCGGGGGCTCCAGCTGCCCATTTGTAGCTCTTCTTAATTAGGTGTAGCTGCTCAATTGTGAATTCAGATAAAAAGCACAAGTCAAAGTTGGTAATCGAAGAGCCTGCTCAAGGATGGGCAGCTCATAAGGCCATCCGCGACATGATGTGTGCTGGCGGGTTCAAAGGTATGAAATTACCCCTAACCCAAATTCATTAAAAGGGGGCTGCCATGTGGTGGTATGCTGACAAGATGTGTTGATGCAGGCTTTCCATTTGTTTATCATCGTGAGGTGAACCCAAACCACCCTAACGACAAGCCAGATAGATCAATGATTAATGGCCCAATAACCTTCGTGTACACCGACGTACAAGACTATGCCACAATGATCAAGGTAAGTTATTTCGAGCAAAGGGCAATATGGTTGTGTGAGGGTGTCTCTAGAGCGTGAACTTTAGGTGTGCGTTTCACCAGTTGAAAAGTAATTAGTTTCACGTGCGTTCCACATTCGTGCGCGCCTCCACGTTCATGCACGTGCTTGCGCATTACACGGGCACCGCATTCAACGTGAACGGAGCGCGCTTGCAAGCGGGAGCCGGGTGTGTCCGTGATGGTCTACCTTCGGGGGGACCGCCGTACCCCACGATTGGTTCCCGCGGGTAAAGCTAATGATTGTCGGCTCACTAAATGCCAACGCCTTACTCAATAGCATGCCGATGCATTTAACACTTGGATAATGTGTTGTATGTTGCAGGTCACATGGCAGAAGACTTGTTTTCACAACCTTCCCCAGAGTAACCCGATATCCGAAGCCGCGAGGCAAGAAGGCATGCTATGCGCCCGAGCTTTGGATTGTCGAATGGAAGATGCGCGCAGTGCAGCTCAAATCGATGCACGGAATACACGAGCGATGAAAAGGAGGCGTTTAGATATCGATGGTGATTCTGAAGCATCATAGAAGCAGTTGTATCCATGATGTGTGAAATTGATATAGTACCGACTAGTTAATGCATGCTTCGCCTTGTGCATAGTTCTGAAGAATAGTGTTGTGTGTTTCTGGATGCATCGCAATACACCCTAGAGTTGCCAGAAATGTTGAAGGAATTTTGTGCATGCTTTCCGAGCTAGACCTATGGAAATGAAAAAACACTGTAACATATATATATATATATATATATTTGTGGCACTAGCTCAAATTTTAGAGCGCCGAAACCTGGTTTCGGAGATCTTAGTGAAAGTCTGAGGTGTCACACAGGTACGCCAAACTAACGACTCGCCCACCACAACACATGATAACAACTACTGTGACACTGCTCGTTCACGCCTGTTGAGTGCATGGCAACTTGAACAGTCAAAACAAGCCTTGTGAATATGTGTAACACACGAAGGTCGCAGGCATGCTCAGCCACAGCACGCCGCGCCTTGAGAATTATATGTGGCAAGCACGGAGGTCAAGCAAAGGGATTTGGTTGCTTCCATAATTACTAGCTATGTCTTCTAATATTAGCAAATTATTGTGTTTGGATGACTGGTGCCTTAGAGTTGAAAGCATGACTCTCCATCAGAATCGCAATCAGACTCTCCGTCGTCTTTGCTCAGCTGCTTTCGGCCTTTTCTGAGTTGTTTTCCTTTTCTTTGATTGTGCCAGCTCAGGTCTTTCGTTACTTGCAACACCAGATGTCTCATCGGCTGTGTGTCCACGGGGCTTCGACTTTTCTGTTTGAGGTAAGATGGATCTCCACCCTTTGCTCTTCCGCTTCTCTTTTGACTCCTGTGAGTCCGGGTATCTGCGTCTTTCTATCCACTTCAGTATCTGATCCTTTCCTAACCCTGTCAACTCTGCTGCCATGCAATGTTGCTCCATCTGCTCTTGTGTGTATCCGCCATCTATGTGCACTGTCATGTACCGCATTCCGTTCCCCTCAAACTCGATCAGAAGCCAGAGTTGTGATGGATTCTCGTTCACAACGCCATCGCACTCAAATCCGGTGGTATTCTCCTGAATCTTGCGTTTCAGCCACTCCGGTGTTGCTGGATGCTGCAAAATTGTCTCGCAACTGATGAAGACACCACTGAATTTCGATGCCCGGGCTCGGTGCTTTGCAGGGCAGACTGGAAATGCCATTTCATCCATCCTTATCCACTGCCACACTAATCTCGCTTCCAATTCGGCGATGTCTTTGAATACATCTGCAGCCCACAAATCCTCAGCACCGCGTTGAGTTGGTAACTGCCACTTTCCTCCACCATTCGCAGTCTTCATCTCACCGTGGTCTCGCTGCATCCGCTCCATTTGCTCATTCTGCATCACGCGCAAAAACACAATGCAGTGATAAGTGGGAATTGCACATTTCATGGTTGTAATGAGTGACCCTTTACGGGTACCTAGGCTGCGGTAGGTGCCATCGCGGCAAAGGTTGGTTGTGAGGGGTCATCGTTGATTGTAGGTGGCACAGTTGCGTCGCTCAGGATGCTGCAGTGGGCACGGCTGCATTTGTGAGCAGGGAGTGACTGATACAGCGGACACAACAGGAAGTGATAAGACTGCACAGCTCAAAGTTGAATAGCAATGCAGGCAACGGTTGCACGGCTCGCGGGAGATCGGCCGTTGTAATTGACGTCGTTGCAGGGGGTCTGGTGGCAAGCAGGGCAGAATAGATCAACAAGAGTGCACCTCACCTTTGCCTGAGCAGCTGTGTACTCCCGTATCATTGGGTCAACATCGAGTGCGCCGTTGAAGTGCCCGCCAGCCCAATATGCTGGGAAAACACATGGGTTGAAATCGAGTTGATACGGCAGCATATCAAAGTATAGGGTATGGTCACTCTGAAGAAAAGCCATGTCGATCGCGATCCAAGCGTTTCTTGAATGGCGAGCACTTTTGATCCGCTCAGCGTCGCTCAATTCAGCACGTTGCTGCAACTTGTGCTTCTCATACAGATTTTCCCAGATTCGTTCTGTCCACTTCAGCATATCATCTTTCAGCCCAAGGATACGCACAATGTCCTTGTAATGTGCCAGTGCTCTCCACATTTGATCGTAGTCCCACCGGCACTTCAGCTTCTTGTACTTGCCTGCTTGGATTTAAACAAGTGTCCTTCAGCAAATGATATTTTACAATCAGTGATAACCATGGCAATTTGGTGCAAGAGGCTCACCGTCTTTGCTCTTCTCGGTGTCGTTTGCTTCTGTCATTTTGACGTCGATTCCGGAGAGAAAATCGAGAAGGGTCTTGGTGATGGAGCTGAGTAGACACAATAACGGCTTGTGAGATTGGGTGATGCCACAGGCGGCGCGAGAACTTAAGTGCAGGGGAAAACAACACTAGAATCGCGTACCGTCCTCGAAGTTGCTTCTCATCATCGACTGCTCTGCGGTACGCTTTGGTGAGCATCTTCTTTACTTGGCACTTCAGTTCATGCAGAATACAGATCATGATGCTTTCCACACCGCCTGGGGTCAGCTTATGGGGATATTGGCCTTCCCTACCAAAAATTGGCTTCCTTGGAACCATGAGCTCTAACCGGGATGGGGATTCCTCTCCGATCAACTGCTCCTTTCGATCACATCTGAGCATTTTAGAAATCCAATTCGCGCGCAAGGTATTTTGCAAAGGGGCGTCGATATCGATGTCCTCGAGTCCGTTAACATCCTGTGCAATTACTAGTGTTAGTAGCTGGTTGTTGTGATGATCGTTGCATGCTCATGGATGCTGAGCATGGCACAAACGGGGGTGAGGGAAAGGAGGCAAGGGACCGCGGTGCATCCACTATGCAGAAGTCTTTGGTTCACTTATTTGCTTGATACCGGCAAGCTTGCATGCAGCAAGCTAATAGAAGGATTTAGGACTGAAGGCAACCCTCACCTGCAGGTATTCTGGATCGCACATAAAGTAGTCGGAAAGAGATCGCAATGAGTCTGTAGAACCTGGGTCAAAAGGCCGGCCACCATGATGTCCACTTTCAATGTTTTCATGGTGTTTGCAAGCTCGGCATTTTCCATCAGATCCCAATTCACACCCTGGATTGTATACCATACATCCTCGTGAGCCATCGTGTAGATTTCGGTATGTACGTGTTTTTAGATCATAGAGTGCCCAGATGACTTCTGACTGCTTCTTAGTCTCATCGTTGAACACGTTTCTGCGTTCTGCCATCACTCCTTTCTCTTGCAGATCCTTCTCGCCGGTCAAAGTGCACAACACTGGATAGTCTGCACAGGTCGTAAAGACGTGTCTCGTCTCAATTTCCCCAATACCAGGGATATCCATCTTGATGACGCCTTTCCCATTTGATCCGTCACCTGCCGCTATCCTGTTTCGTTCACACACGCACATGCCACCAGAACCTCAATCTCCATTGTTTCTGATGGTGTTGTTCCTCGAAATTGCAACAACCTAAGCATGTTGTCACTTCGTGCCATTGTCAATCATTAAGAGTGTCGCATATTGACGAACCAAGTGCTATCATGACACATTACGTACCTTAGTATCTGTTTGAGAACTGATGAGTCCAGCTGGTAAGCATGCTGATCCCAATTTGCGGTATCATCCTTCCCCACCCATGAGCATATGCACATCAGAGCCCATTGCCCGTGCACTCCAAGGAGCTGAAGGCACACCCTTGTCACAGGTAGCTCCACTTTACCATGAACGCAGCCATCCCCCGTGATCTTAAACAAGAACGGCTTCTCCAGAGCGCGCTTGAGGTCTGCAAGAGAATAGGGTTGCCCATCTCCAAATCTGATTTCTGTGTACTCGCGCATGAGTCGCTCGTGAGATACAGCTTGTCTTTGTTTGATATGCTTTATTGCCTTCTTCACCTGCTTCAGCTCTTCAACCTCTTGCGGATTTAGACCTGCTATCCGCCATCACCAGTGAGGATACAACCAACAGGTGAATTCCTGAAGAATCCTTGTGAACTACAGGTCGTATTGCAGCGAGCTTCATGCACACGGCACGCACCTGCAGGGTTGGTGCCGGGGGCAGGCTCGCTGGGATTGCTGGCCATTGCTGCATCGCCTGCATATGGCACGGCATGCCCGCGTCAGCAAACATCGGCGATAGCCGCATGAGAGGTACAACCCATGGCATGCTTTGGGAAGAGGCAGCTCCGTGCGAGCTGCATGCGCACGGCACACACCTGCAGGGTTGGTGCCGGGGGCAGGCTCGCTGGGATTGCCGGCCATTGCTGCATCGCCTGCATATGGCACGGCATGCCCGTCAGCAAACATCGGCGATAGCCGCATGAGAGGTACAGCCCATGGCATGCTTTGGGAAGAGGCAGCTCCGTGCGAGCTGCATGCGCACGGCACACACCTGCAGGGTTGGTGCTGGGGGCAGGCTCGCTGGGATTGCCGGCCATTGCTGCATCGCCTGCATATGGCACGGCATGCCCGTCAGCAAACATCGGCGATAGCCGCATGAGAGGTACAGCCCATGACATGCTTTGGGAAGAGGCAGCTCCGTGCGAGCTGCATGCGCACGGCACACACCTGCAGGGTTGGTGCCGGGGGCAGGCTCGCTGGGATTGCCGGCCATTGCTGCATCGCCTGCATATGGCACGGCATGCCCGTCAGCAAACATCGGCGATAGCCGCATGAGAGGTACAGCCCATGGCATGCTTTGGGAAGAGGCAGCTCCGTGCGAGCTGCATGCGCACGGCACACACCTGCAGGGTTGGTGCCGGGGGCAGGCTCGCTGGGATTGCCGGCCATTGCTGCATCGCCTGCATATGGCACGGCATGCCCGTCAGCAAACATCGGCGATAGCCGCATGAGAGGTACAGCCCATGGCATGCTTTGGGAAGAGGCAGCTCCGTGCGAGCTGCATGCGCACGGCACACACCTGCAGGGTTGGTGCCGGGGGCAGGCTCGCTGGGATTGCCGGCCATTGCTGCATCGCCTGCATATGGCACGGCATGCCCGTCAGCAAACATCGGCGATAGCCGCATGAGAGGTACAGCCCATGGCATGCTTTGGGAAGAGGCAGCTCCGTGCGAGCTGCATGCGCACGGCACACACCTGCAGGGTTGGTGCGGGGGCAGGCTCGCTGGGATTGCCGGCCATTGCTGCATCGCCTGCATATGGCACGGCGTGCCCGTCAGCAAACATCGGCGATAGCCGCATGAGAGGTACAGCCCATGACATGCTTTGGGAAGAGGCAGCTCCGTGCGAGCTGCATGCGCACGGCACACACCTGCAGGGTTGGTGCCGGGGGCAGGCTCGCTGGGATTGCCGGCCATTGCTGCATCGCCTGCATGTGGCACGGCGTGCTCGTCAGCTTACGCGTTCCGAAAGAGCGAACGACATCCGCGGCTGTAATAGCAAATGCGCCAGAAGGGCTTTTCTCAACCAGGACAGTGCAAGCACACTCACATTCCTACTTTCAAGTATTTTTGGATGCTTAATGTAATGCACACTTACCATGTCCCTGCGGAGCACGTGTGGTATTACATACGCCACACTTCTTGTCAGGTTCGATGTTTTCCTCTCCACATGTGTCGCACTTCCACTGCCCATACACTTGAGTGGTTGCATCGCTTTCATGGGTCGTCCCCCCCATCCGTTCACAAGGCCGTGCACCAGGAGCTGTTAACAAATTACAAGTCCATCCCAAACACGCGAATCATCCTCTTCGCATGTTAGAACATTGTAGCGTGTCCCTAGCTTCGAGGAATGGCGGGAAAAACAAATGAAACTTGCAACGGCGCTCGGGAGAATCCCTAATTGTGCATCCAAGCAGATGATGCTCAAGATGCTATTTGCATCCTGCAAAGGGCAGGGATATTTGTCACGACGGAGCCCCGGGGTGCACTGCTGAGCCACGAGGCGCTTTGCTAAGCCCCAGGGCGCGCTGCTCAGGGAGCGAGCCCCAAGGCGCGCTGCTCCGGGAGCGAGTCTCCGGGCGCGTTGCTCAGGTAGCGAGCCCCTGGGCGCGTTGCTCAGGAAGAGACCCTCGGGGCACATTGCTCAGGGAGCGAGCCGCTGGGACGCGCTGCACAGGGAGCGAGCCCCAAGGCGCGTTGCTCAGGGAGTGAGTCCCGGGGCGCGTTGCTCAGGGAGCGAGTCCCAAGGCGCGTTGCTCAGGGATCGAGCCCCGGGGCACGTTGCTCAGGAAGCGAGCCCCAAGGCGAGTTGCTCAGGGAGCGAGCCCCTGGGCGCGTTGCTCACGTAGCAAGCTCCGGGGCGCGCTGCTCAGGGAGCGAGCCCCGGGAAGCGTTGCTCAGGGAGCGAGCCCCGGGGCGCGTTGCTCATGGAGCGAGTCTCGGGGCGCGTTGCTCAGGGAGCGAGCCCCGGGGCGCGCTACTAAGCTCCTGGGCGCGTTGCTCAGGGAGCGACCCCCAAGGCGTGCTGCTTAGGTTTGGTAATTGAAGCTACGGTTTTCGAAATGAAATTACCTTGTACAGGAAGACCAAAGGGTGCTTTCACGAAGTCGGGTAAGATGTCTTCATCTTCATCCTCGGATAAGTCAATGAAGTCGCAGAATCGTGCTTGCATAAATGCCTGTCTATGCGCACAACGAACCATATAGACGTTGGTGCCGCAATCGTTCAGACGCCGCTCAATCTCGCCATGAAGTCTGTGACGAAACTTTTCCATCCACTGGATATTGTTGGCTGGGTCGCAGTACAAAGTCAAATCTCGGAGACCTTCTTCACGAAGCCAGGTCGATAGGTGGACCATGAAGTTCTCAGATGTCCGTCGAGTCATGAACAGGAACCATTGCTCTGCGATGGCTAGAGTCCATAGACCGCAGCTCCAGGCATCCGACTGAAGCTGAAAGGATAGATCCACAATACGCCATCCGCTAAATGCAGCTTTCAACTTCTGCGTTACCTCGGGAGGGAAGCCTGTGCCGAAAGGGTCGAATGTGTACACGATCTTGTCACCCATGCCGTCCACGCATATCCTAAACCAGTGAGCACCTTGGTAAAAGGCTATTGTTGGGCAGGCAGTGCCCTGCAAAGCCTGTTTGAGCACATTCTGAGCCCGTGCCCCATCAATGATTTTCTGCAACATGCTGACCAAAATGTAGAGAGGAACGGGATACATCTTGGAATCCTCCACGTCTGATGACAGGTACGCGGGCACGTTCTCCAGAGTTCCCAAGAGCGCTTGCTGGCCATTGAAAATGTGAACATCAGAAAGCCATCGTTGTCTTGCAGTTCCTGTGAGGCGGAATATATCATTAGAGACCGCGGTTTCACCAGCAGTATGGTGTGATCCATTTGCTGGTTGGGAGGTGGTTTGGGCAGCAGAGTTGCAATTCGGAGTTGGAGCTGATGAGAGCCCTGTTGGATTAATGTAGCGCAGCCAACAAAATATCATTTTCTTCATGTAGTTCTCAACGGACTGCACTTGTACGCCGTAATCCTGACCGCCGGTAGCCCTTAATCCTTCCCCTTTGTCTTGTGCCTTTCTGTATTCCTTCTCCTTGGTCAAAGTTACTCCTTGTCTGCAAAAAAAAGATTGCATAGGTGACATGCCTGAGTGTTTTCAGCTCAGCACGGGACGCATATTTGACGGGGAGATGTGGGCAGCGCAGATAGCGCACCGGATTGCTAACAAGTTTCAGGTTTACTCGCACGGCATAGCAAATTGTATCCGACCAGGGGTTCAGAGCAGCGCAGGTGGCTCATTGGTTTGCAACTTTGCATAGGTGTCAGGTGCAGGTGTCAGCAACACAACACAGCACGCATATCCGAGACGGGGTGCGGGCAGCGCATGGGGCGCACTGGATCGCATGAGCGACAGGCCTCGGATTCGCTGCTGGCAAAGCACAGCACGCATATCCGA
>LGRX02028298.1:0-36206 GCA_001247695.2 Cymbomonas tetramitiformis
CCCCCCGTTCCCGGCTCCCCGCGGGCCTTCGGGCCGCAATTTCCCTCCCTTCCCCCTTTCTCCCGGCTCCCCACGGGCCTTCGGCCCACCGAATTTTCCTCCTCCCTCACCCTTTATCCCAACTCCCCACGGGCCTTCGGCCCACCGTCTGTCAGCGTCTGCAAAAATAGAGACAAAGCCAACCAAAGAAATTTCTGAAAGTGGTAAAAAAATTAAGGTTTTTTTAACCAAAATTCCGAAAATATTCGAAACCCCCAAAAGGCATGAAATTCATAAAATAAAAAAAACATAAAAAAATCGTTGGGGTTCATGGATGAACCCCAAAAAATACATTTCATGAAATCAGGCGTAAAAGGTATCATTTTGCTATCGATTCTCGGAAATCTTTTTGAAGCTCAAATATGCGGCAAATATTGTACAAGTTTAATTTAAAATTTATGTTTTCCTAGTACAAAAATCCCCAAAAATCTTCCTTAATTCAGGCTGAAAAAGATGATTTCTTTGGTAAAATTTAGGAATATTTCTTAAACCCTAAAACTGCCGGAAAATCAAATAAAATTACATTGAACTCGGGAAAATCATGTCGACACGTCGGTTCTCGTTCACAATTGGCACATGGGATGGCACACGGGAGTGTACTTGACCATATTCCAGAGTGTTTATAAGTGTCTTTCCCACTAGCTGTGGGATATTCTTTCATCTCTTTCAATATCGCTTGCTCATCCCACACAATGTCGCTCCCCTTGACAGTCGAGAGCGTGCTTGGCGGCGGGCTTTTACACCGGCATGTCGTTGCCTTCACGGAAGAAGGCTTAACAGCAGACATTTTAAAAGGCCACATCCCTGATGAGGACCTGGAAGAGCTCGGTCTGTCACAAGTGGGCATTAGCGATTTCCGCATGCGTATCTGAACTTTAGCCGCGCTTGGCGACGACTTGTTTCGAGAGAAGATTGATGGCGCTAGTTCAATAGATCTATTAGAGCAGCGCGCACCCAACAAAAATATGCTCATGAACCTGACGAACGATTCGTTAAAGAAAATAATTAAGCGCATGGCGACGCGTCGGGTCTTCCTTGACGCTGTTGAGTGTGAGCTCAAGAAACAGTCTGCAGCCGTACCTGCCGGTAAGAGCTTCTTGTTAATAAAGTGTGCTCTAATTCGATGTGTTGTGTTGTGTTATATTGTGAATTATTACAAGAAGGTGGGGAAGTCGATCCACAAAAGAATATCGAACGGAGTCGCCGGATAAATCCTTCCTCGCGATGTCTCGAGGGGCTTCCAGCCGATGTGTCCGAAGGGTCCACTTATGTGTCCGGAGGGAGGGGTGGGGTGCTCCGTCGAGTTTGTCGGAGTCAGCAAAAAAGATGATGTCCGCTGGGGGAGGGGTCAAGGGGCATGTGGCTACTATCCCGAGGTTGGGTCCTCTCACAAGGACCGAAGTAAAATGCGGCTCTTGCACGGATATTTACCTTACGACGATGTTACCCGCACATTTTTACATCATTTATGAGTCAAACCAATAGTTGAACATGTCGGATGGATTGGTTGCTCGATATCGGTCGTCATTAGACACGTGTGCTTTAGGTGTATAATTTAATTCAAAATTAATTCAAAAACCCGGTCCTCTCACAAGGACCGGACTCCCCAACACCCTTTGGACCCACTAGATGGCCTCTGGAGGGCATATATTCTTGCACACTTCGACTTTGGGACTTAATGTTGATGTGTGAACCGCACAAGCCCTTGGTTTTGCACTTTGCCATTTTGAGGGCACGTCGCATAAGGCACCACCCTCAAAATATTAGAGACGGCGGTATTTGTGCGTGATTTATTTTGATATGTGATAGGGTGGAGCTATGAACCAATGCCACAAAAATGATCGGATTGCCATGAATACACTTTCTAAAAGATTTCATATGTATATACATTCAGTTGGGAAGCGGTAGCCATGTGCTATAAACCATACACGTGTGTTTGTGGACTACCTTTTAATTGTAAGTAAGAAGGCAAACATCATCAAAATAACGAAAATTTACCCTTTTACAAGTGTAGGGTAGATGTTTAGCCGTAAATTACAACCAGTAGGGGTATGCCACCACTCTCAAACACTAACCCATTATTGGCGGTAATGTTTGGGCTCAATTTGATGACTTATTGGGGTTGGCTGACGATGTTATCCGTCTTTTAAAAAATCACGAGTGAGTGTCATGCTTTTTTCCCTCCTTGTGAAATTTGAAACCTGAAAAGTGAAGGAGGGTCCATGCAAATGCGACTAGTATAGACACGCCACATGGAATTTCAGCCAATGGGGCATTAGGCGACTCAGTTTAGGTCACAATAAGACTGCCATATGGAGGGTAGCGTGTCTTGAATGCAATAGGACAGCGAAAAAAATCCCGCAACTTCGGTCCTTGTGAGAGGACCGAAAGCGATTTGGGTCCTCTCACAAGGACCGCGGGATAGTAGCCACATGTCCTACCCCCCCCTTGCGACAATAAATGGAACAGCCCTCAGATAGGATTCATCTGCCTGAAGGTATAAACCTATCCTTCTTGCTTTCTGCTACACCGGACGATAAATCCACCGACTTGGCCCAACCACAACTTCGCCGATCCAGACGTCTTAGTTCAGCATAGTCACCGACCAATGAAAAATACTAAGGCAAAGCCTGGGGGTGCCTCGACGCAACCCAATACGCTCGACTCCGCTCGTTTTGCAAAGAACAGCGCGAAGCCACCAACCCAAGAAGGTACGGTCGCCTGCCTTCGCTGACTTCACGTAGATTTGGTTTCCTTCCTGAACCCCGATGTTAACCGACCTTTCGTGTTCCATTGTGGGTTACCACGCAGGATGGTACCCCAGTCCTTGCATGGTGGTGGCCGAGTTCGCACGTGTGACATCACCATACTTGAGCCCAGCTCAGACCAGCAAACAATTACCCGAGAGGTAGCGGCTACGGATTGGGAGGAGCTCTTCGACTTCTTCCTTCAGGTGCGCTTGCGAAACCTTTACCTTGCCCACGAAATGAATTGCACGAACACCGCCACGCACTCTAAATAGTGTGTGCCCATGAAGCATACACATGGAGTCGGCTTACTCGGCCGAGTCTAATCGTATTCTCCGTTCGTCCCTCCACGCCTCGCTACGATCAACAGCACAATTTTCAAATGCCAAGCTTTCTGACCTCGGCCTTTCTGTACTTTGCACGCAGCAACGACCTTTGGCTCGACGTGAGCCTGCTACCGACGACAACCCAAACCCGTAATGGGTACTACTAGTCCCACCAGAAGAGCATGCGTGGCTCATCATGATCGTCCACTTACTCCTTGGCTGTCGCGGTCGTGACAACATGGCCTTCATTCTCCGTGCCCACCACTTGGGCAACACTGTGCCCAAAGACATCATACCCGTCATTCGCACCTGCCTGACGTGTGACCTACACAATCCTCCCCCAGCACCGAAACTCGTCAATGCCGTCAAAACCACCGAGGCCTACCGCGAGTACTCCCTTGACTACACCCCCTTCAATGAGGGCAACCTGGCAGCCGTGCACGGCATTTGGAGGGGAAATGGTGTACACGAGGGCTGGTTGGCTGATACCGAAAAGGTATGCCGCATCCGCCTTTTGACGTTCACGTCTCTCGCTCCGTCCCTTGCTTGTCCGCCCACACGTAGTGAGCGTTGTAATGTAAGCCCAAAGCACAATCAGGTCATTTAGGCACACCCTCGCTGCAGCATCCAACACATCCCGCCACTTCCACCGACGGTCCTTCCTCTCTGTCACAACTAGGTTCTACGTACGTATCCTTTCCTCCGCAGGCGTATGTCGTTGCACAGTGCATCATCACCTCTTGGAGTGGGAAAGACCCACCCACTCACATTCGCTGTGATAATGGCCGCGCCTTCACCGCTGAAATCATCCAGGTGTGTGCCCCCCAACACAGGACCCCCAACGCCATTCCATCATTTCCACCTTCCATCGACATCCTGAACACCACCCGTATGTCAACTTCACCGTGCCATTCATTCGCATCAAGCTCCTCATTTTCACCACCTCCCCATTCTCCTTCACATATCCCTATCTACCCCAATAACCCCCTACTATGCACATCAACTCCGTAACCCCCCGAGCTCCTCCACGTTCCCGCCGACGCCCCTCCTCCCGCCAACCACCTCTCCAAGTTGGCGGATATTCCTGGCTTCTTAAGTTGCAACAATATGACCCTCTCTCAGCCTGCGAAGCTCACGGCTGTGACCTGCCTTCCATCCTTGCTTATCAAGACGCATACGCCTCGGACGTCCAGGCCAACTGTACATCATGGTGACTTGCCTCCTGCTTGCCCACTTGCATGGCGGGACGGGCCTCTTCAACCAGATCATATGCGCCACAGTCCACGTCACCATGGTTTTCATCCAAGCCGGAAACCCAAACCAGAACGGCGCCATCGAGGTTGCGCATAAACCATTCATCGGTATCATGACTTCCTTGCTCATCCAAGACCCCAACCTGTCTTACGCCGACGCAATCAGCATGGCCGTCAACATAAAGAGTAAGCAGCTCTACCGTCCCACGCTCCCACCGGCATCGCTCCCTTCGAATACGAGTATGCCCGTCCCCCTGCTACTTTTCTGGCCATCACCTTGACCGAGGCGCCCCCACCCACTGCGGATCCGAACGCCATCCCGGCTCGTCCCCTGCTGATCGCTGACCGACCAATTTGCACTTCGCCATGCCATTCGCAAGGAAGCCGACGAGCATCGCGACCACTATCAAAAGGAGTACAACGACACCCTCCTTTCTGGTCGCAAGGTCCGTCCTCAATTCTGCACCACTCCCTCGCTCACGAGCCTGCCACGCCCGCCTTCCTCGAGGCATATGCTCTCTCCTCACGAGCCTGCCACGCCCGCCCCCCTCAAGGCATATCAAGGTATGGTTTACTGGAGGTCAACATTAGCATTACAATTTTCAAATATTTTTATTCGATAAATAGGTTGGCTGAACCTATCTAAACATATTATGCACTTCGGGGAGTCAAGTGGTTAAGGCATGACGAAGTTATGGTCGATACCGTTCCGCGATCTCCCATACTTAACCATACTTAAGCACCAACTAAAAACACGTATATCTCGAGATCTAGATCTGCAATTTTTTATGCTAAAGTTGACCTCCGGTAAACCATACCTTGATATGCTCTCTCCTCACGCGCCTACCACGCCCGCCTGCCTCAAGGCATATGCTCTCTCCTCACGAGCCTGCCACTCCCGCCTCCTCAAGGCATATGCTGCCACGCCCGCCTCCTCAAGGCATATGCACGAGCCTGCCACGCCCGCCTGCCTCAAGGCATATGCTCTCTCCTCACGAGCCTGCCACGCCGCCTGCCTCAAGGCATATGCTCTCTCCTCACGAGCCTGCCACGCCCGCCTGCCTCAAGGCATATGCTCTCTTCTCACGAGCCTGCCACGCCCGCCTGCCTCAAGGCATATGCTCTCTCCTCAGCCTGCCACGCCCGCCTGCCTCAAGGCATATGCTCTCTCCTCACGAGCCTGCCACGCCCGCCTGCCTTATTTCTCTCCACCGCTTTGATTCTGCATTTCACCTTGCAGCGCGCATTCTACCCGATGAGCCACTTACGCCCTTTCCACAGTCCCTATACCTTGTAGGTGACCTCGTGATGCCACGCAGCACTACCGCTCAGCGCTCCTCCATCACCACCAGCAAGCTGCAGGGCTTTGCCGCCACCGGCCCATATATCATCGAGGCTATCGTTAGCAAGACTTCCGTGCGCCTTGTGGACCGTTTGTGGGGCAAGACCTTCGACCGCGCAACCTCCATCTCCATGCTAACCATGTTCAAGGCTCGTGGAGAATCAACTCTTCCCCAGGTATATACCTCAATCACCCGCGTCATCCTCCACGTTGTGCTCATGCACCCGCCCCGCCCCCGCACCCTCAATGTATTTCGTGTCCTGCACACCCTACCACCCCGTTTGAATGCACACCATAAGACATCCCGGTAAATATTGCACCCCTTATATAAGATGGCCAAATGACCCACATGCATCCAACCTGATCATGCATTTAGCCTAAACATGCATCCAGGCTGAGAATGCTTTGAGGCGGCAACACACACACACATATATACTATATATACGATCGCTGCACAACAAGGTGTATTCAGACTATATATACTATATACTATATATATATATATATATATATATATAAGGGTACATATACGGATACAATACACCTATCGTACACAAAGTCACGACTTGTTTGTAAGAATAGTGGTCAGTGCGACTATTGCTAGAATATTGCAAATAGTGCATATACGCACGCGCAGTGAACGCTCCGTTCCTGACGACCACGCACAAGTTCGGCTTTGAGACGTTCATATTTTCCAAGGGTACGCGTTATCGAGCCAGCTGCCTACATGCATGTGTTCGTAACGCAACGTGCATTACTATACGTGTAGAGATAATCACGTGGTGCATGCTAATATGGTCTGTGTGTGCAGCAACCTTCGCTCATACCTGCAGTATGTGTGTTTCACGCTGTGAATCGCTTCGTGTGTAGCCTTGTTTGCCCCGTCGCGCCGGGACACGCGTCGTGATTATCACGGTCTGATTTGACAATCGGATGCCTCTGTTGCTTGGCACATATCGCACAATGCGTGGTGGTAAGCCAGAGTGAATACTATATATATATATAAGGGATAAGTCTACATCGGGGGCCGACATTTGATTTTAATCCATATCGGGGGTCGACATCGCATGTTAATCTACATCAGGGCAGACACTTCATTTCAATCCACATCGGGGGCAGACACTTAATTTTAATCCACATCGGGGGCCGACATTTGATTTTAATCTACATCGGGGGCAGACAGGCCTAAACGTTGCACATCGGGTGTAGACACGTCCTTTTAATCCACATCGGGGGTACACATGCCATAGCATGCGTAGACACACGCAACGATATAATGTAAACGAAACATAATTACGCAAATCCAACCGGTAGAGATGTAACTCATAATACGATGAACATATCTACCGGTTGGATTTGCAAAAATGTTATTTTTTGTGCGTCAAACGATGAAAGACTGTCTTGTTTGGCGAAATGAAACAGTTTTTCACTGCTGGACGCTAAAAAAAAAAACATTATTTCGCAAATCCAACCGGTAGATATGTTCATCCCAATATCATGAGTTACATGTCTACCGGCTGGATTTGCATAATTATGTTCCGTTTACATTATATCCTTACGTTGAATGGAAATGCATGCCCCCAATGTGGATTTAAATGACATGTCGGCCCCCGATATAGATTAAAATCAAATTTCGGCCCCCGATGTGGATTAAAATGAGATGTCTGCCCCCGATGTGGATTTAAATGAAGTGTATGCCCCCGATGGATTTAAATGAAGTGTCTGCCCCGATGTGGATTTAAATGGTGTCGCCCCCGATGTAGATTAAAATGAGATGTCAGCCCCCGATGTGGATTAAAATCAAATGTCGGCCCCCGTTGTAGACTTATCCATATATATATATTATATATAGCTTGAGATATCCAGGCCAGAGGCCACTCACTTTTGGCATCCTTGCGCAGTCGAATTGATCTTATCCCCCGCGGTGGTTGCTATCGGCCTGATTGTCTTCCAGGGCCTGCATTTTCTTTGGTGGGTGCTCCTATTTTGCTTATCACTTTCCTGAACGGGGTACGATAGGAAGTATACAAAATAATATATATAGTATATGTGTTTGTGGACTTATTGTCGACTTCGACTTCGATGACGAACACGAAGTGTGCCTCAAGGACTGTTGACGTGTGTCCACTTGTTGCATCGCTTGAGATTGTTTGGGACACTATCTACCCTACGTATTGCTGGAATAATGTATTGTTGATATTTCCCTCGCTGTGCGTAATACTGCCCTGACGTTTTTCAAGGCCTACTTTTGAGTGGCGGGTACCTCTGGTTTACACGTTGACATACATGACGCCTGACAGGGTGTATACAAATAATATAGCAGAACTCTCAATATCTACAGCTGCTATAAAACCCCCTACAACACAGTCTGAATTGGAACGAATGGATAGCCGAGGCATGCACGCACTGGGACTCCCAATCAGGGCTGCAGTAAACTATCATACGTCTGATACAGTCATTGCACATTTAAAGAGGCAGCGATCAAGTACACGCCGCGCATTCTGAGAAAATATAAAAATGATGTTAGTGTAGCAGTTACGTTACGGGAGAATTTATTGTGGGCGCATATTATTACTATTATTGGATACATTCTACATCCTACATACGTACACGGCGTGGTGTGATACCCCTTGCCATCAATGGTCAGTGCTGATAGTATATGAATGGACGATGCTTGCGGCATGCTTTATATCTTTTGAATGGATACTTTGTCAAGAGTTCCTTGGGTGATGTAAAATGGCACCGCATATTCATCGTTATCCACCGAAGTTCCAAAGTCTGCCCCAACGTCAAAAGTCTCCTCCATGGAATACGGGCCGACGACCACAGCTGGAATCGTCTGTTCTCCCACCGGTTGACCATCAATATACATGATTGCATATGCTGACAAACCCCCATCAGCTGACATGTCAACACTACCAGCAACCTGTGGAGATGCATCCAATGCCATCACAAACTCGAGAACATGTTCCCCGCTCGAAGGAATTGTGGCGTTCGACACGATCACAGTTTTCTCCATGCCAAAGTAGTTGTACACATACTTGAGTGTTTGATTCGAAGTTATGAAGAGACTAAATCCGCCCGTCATGCCCCCCACTGCAACCAAGATGCCCTCTGTCGGCATGGTTACAACCGCTTCGATTCTGTGTGACTGGTTCTTAGTGAGCTGCGCCGCAGATATTGCCTCCGTGATGCGGACTGCCCCCGGGGGCCAGTATACCATGGGGGCTGCGCTTGAGGGCATGGAGCGTTGGTACTCACGCCGGATTCGCTCGGCCAAATCGTCGTACAGCGGGAACACGTTGTAGCGCCAAAGCTCCCCAAACATTGTCTCGAGGAGCTCTTTCAGTTTCGTCGGATGGACGGCTGCGAGGTCATTACTCTCACTGAAGTCCGCATTTGTGTCGTACAACTGCCATGTGTCGTTTGAAAAAGACGCCCGCAAGTTGATGTCCCATGGCATGCGGTCCGCGTGAAGCGCCACCGCCTTCCAGCCATCATTGTAGATCCCAAGATTCCCGTACATCTCGTAGTACTGCAGGCCGTGCTGGGAGGGCGCAACTGCGTCATCAATTGAGTATAAAAGCGAGCTGCCATGCATGCCCATCTGACGGACGCCGTCCACATACTCGGGGGGGGAGATGCTCGCAGCCTCGAGAATCGTCGGGGTGATGTCGGTGATGTGGGCGTATTGACGTCGCCAGCTTACACGGTCTCCCTTTGTGGCCGTGGCTGTGATGCGGTCCGGCCAGTGGAGCACGAGGGGGCCCGTCTGCCCCCCACGAAAAACGGTCTGTTTAAAGAGCTGGAAGGGGGTGTTACCCGCCCAGGCCCACCCGGCGTGATAGTGGTTGTAGGTTGCTGCAGTGCCCCATTCATCAATGTGTTCCATGTTGGCCTTCACTGAGGTCTGCAGCCCATTGACCACTCGCATCTCATTGAACGAGCCCGCGAGCCCCCCCTCCCCGCTCGCACCGTTGTCGGAGGTGACCACGATGAGAGTGTTGTTCAGCTCGCCAATCCTCTCCAGTGTCGCCACGATGCGACCAAACTGAGCGCCAACAGACCCCGGGACTACTCTTCACATGCTTAAGTCACGTGCTAACAACGATATATGCGTACGACTGTGCTGCAGTATATGCATTATTCATGTAATAGAGGATGCATACTATGTGAGTGATACTTGTATACATTCTGCCACGTCGTAACAGATATAATCAGTACAAACACGTGTTTCATTACTCCCACGAATGACGGCATCGCTGCAGTCCTGTTCTACACACGAGAGCGTATGTGTGTATAGTGACGAGGTGGTGTCACACATGTGCATGCATGCGCTCTGACAAATGTTCACAGTGGGGGACAACTGTATTTACTTATATAACGGATGCCTATGTTGGTTGGTACCAATCACCCAATGTGTGGTGGTAATAAGCCGGAGTGAATGGCAAATCAGTTGGGGACAATGATGGGAGCAAAATCAATTCGATTGTCCCCAAGGTTAATTATAAAAGCAGCACAAAAGGACGGACATCGACGTCGGTTTAATCACCGCTGGTGTGGTTTCTACACTGACCGATGGGGCGTTGAACAACGTCGGATTATCAGAGTGGACAGTGGAGCGGAACACGGCGCTGGATTGCCTGCAACATTATTCAACGGGGTGTCGCACGACATCCGATTCATCCATTGAGGCATCGTACACCGGGTTGTTACACACCGCGTCGAATTCAACTGAGTTTTCGTATAACAGCCAACGAAATACACACACATACCTATATATTCATATTTCAAGAGTTCCTACATACAGCGCCACATTCCATCGAATGATGCAATGCCACAGGAGCACCTGCTGACTAAATAATGGACCCTGACAAAACAGCACACGTGACTCACATCATCCACCTTGAGCAATCCATGATTATGAGCATGTCAAGTTCATTTGAAAATACACTGCATAACAATTTATTCATTTGACATTGGGCTCGCCCATCCAATATAATATATGTGCGACGATCCAAGCATCCAACACCATGGTAAGCTGGGTTTCACAGAGACATCGGTCATCGTTGGTCATCAGAAGTTGCGCGCCGTCGGATTCTGATTTGACGTCATTAGATCAGAAACCTGCATTTCAACTGTGGCAACACCCTGCTAGCCTGCGGTGCGATGTCTAGGTTGCGCGTACATATACAATCATGCACACACCGCCAGAAACTTCCTACCAAACACCACGAGCCATGGCATCATATGTGTTGGGCCGCCGGATGAAGTATTATCCTATGGCGGGGTGACTTTACGCTATTAAATGAGGGGGGGGATAATGGTCAAAACTTTCAAGTGGTCAAAATTTCCTTGAGTGTGGGAATCCGTACTTAAGGCGGGGCAAAAATCAAAATCTGTATTTCATGGGTGGGTCGTCCAGCTTTCATTCTTAATTGTCGAACCCGACCAATGTACAGTTGAGGGTGAGTCTAGTTATTTCATTCATCGATAACTCTAAATTACCACATTGCGCCAGTCTGCTTCGCTGTTGCTTCAATTTCAAGAAACAGAACCTGCGCTCGCTTGGTGTCTATTTTCAGCCGTCAGATCCCTATTCTTATTGATTTGTTGACCACTTGACCGTCACACTTGACCGATGATGCCCGATTTCCCCAAATTTGGAGGGGGGGGGTGACCTCGGCGCAGGATGGAACTTCACCCACCCGCTTTATCGCCGTAACCGCCCTGTCGGTGTTGCCCGTTGGGCTGCAACGCATGACAATTTATTGTCACAGCACACACGTACTCATAATTGAGAAAATTGGTCTGAGTAATATAGAGGTCATTCGCCATCCACTCCGGCTCACCACACGACCGTATTGTGTGATTTGCACCTACCAAGAGTGGCATCTCATCATCGAATCCGTCGTATACAGTTCATTTCCTTCAGCGTGTACACGATGCATGTAATCGGCATGCTATTAGCTGTCTGCAGCATTGTGTGATGTATATGTCGGCGCGTGCTACGCTGCTTCTGGAGAGAGCTAATGCAGGTATCCAATGCGGATATGTCAAGTGTTGGCTTTGAGACATTTCTCTGCTGGAGGAGGGTTGTCCGGTACATATGCACACTTCAGGCACCGAGCTTGCGTGTGTTGCCCAGTACTCAGTAGCAGACGTGAGCATCTTAACTCCATTGGGATCTACACTGTCAGCAGTGGCTCTGGGGGGATAGTGTGCTCGTTGGGAGTGTTGTGTACCCTTGTGATTTGCCAATTTACTAAATATTATTGCATATAACCATTTGATCACCGAGTTTTCTCAGGTTCCCGCCGCCCATCAAGAACACGCCAATACCGTGTTGGAATATATATATATGTGTGTGTGTGTTTGTGTATAGGTACTTCCCTACCTTTGCGGTGGATGATACCGCCCTGATGTTTTTTTCAGGCCCTACTGTCGTTTGAGTAGGTGCCTCCGTCTGTATTACAGTAAAGGTCGGGCTATAAGAAAATTCACCTATAAGAAAGGGAACTTGGTACAAAATCTAGTCATTTCTGTACATGATATTGTGGTCAAAAAACTTTCGTTTTCTTTTTGCATGAAAACGCAAAAAACAGCTATGCAAAAAAATGACCACGATATCGTGGACAAGAACGACGAGGTTATGTCGTGTCACCCATAAGAAAGCAGCCACTGGATTTTCCCCAAAATTTAAGAACTAGAAAGTACGCTGGTTTTTTCCTTGAGACGCGGGCAAAAGCATCCTAATTAAGAAGATTTTGGGCTGGAAAATGATATATTGGAGACCAAAAAATTGCTGAAAACCATCATATTAAGAACATATTCCTGGAATTCTTTCACACCTACTAGTTATGATGTTATTCGTATGTCAGTATACTTGGTATGTAGTTAGTGTATGTTTTCAAATGTGACACAATCGATATATTAACTGCTCTGGTAATATATGAACACAATATATGCACCGGTACTGCGATCGATGCACAGTGCTCCTGGGACGCTGTTGTTTGTCTGAGACGACAGTCATCATTAAAAAAAAACATTAACCCCTATGGAGCAGATGGAATTCTTTGCCAAAAGCACTAGTTTCACAAATGTGCCGTTTTCACGGTACATGGTACCTTGGTAAGTGTGGGTGATTCATTACATGTTCAATTACTCCTATAAAGTGATTTTGATCTATAAAATACATGATCGCATTATATATACAACGATATATCGGTGATATACAAGCCAAAAAACACATTTTCCAGGAATCAAAAGTGTCAAAAATCAGTTCTCACAACCGCTTATTCGAGTATTAGGTCGCCCCCCCACCATAAAACAATCGCCTTTACTAATGCCTTGAAATTGGTAATGGTGGCTGTAGGTAAACGCACCAATACATCGAAATATTCAAGCAATAAGGTGAAAAAACACCAAAAAACAACGAAAAAACATCATTTGTCAAATGTTTTCCATACTTAAGGCCATATTGTGTGTTTTCGGGGGAAATCGACTGTTGGGAAAGTAAGTATTGCCCATATGAGGTGCATGGTCATTTTATATGATAGTGGTCAATGAACCAACAAATCCTTGTCGATGAATGGCATCTACACCTCGATTTTGCACACTTTAAGATACTTTTGACCCAAATTTCATGCCTAGAAATAAGCAACTTTGGGGATTTTACTACAACAAAATTGCCCTTGGGTGAGATATATACACTAAGTATATGTGTAGAATTAATTGTTGAGTATTAGATATACCTATTGCAACGAGTGTGCGAAGCTTGTATGGCCGATTTCGACAAGTGCTATCAGGCTGAGAAATGAATCAAAGCTTAGAGTTTGAAGTGGTTGTACCGTATACGGTACAAACCGCTCCATAGGGGTTAAGAAAGTAGCCGCTAGGTTTTAAGTCGCCAAACGGCGACGGGCCGTCGATTAAGAAAGTCGCACGCTGTCGGCCCCCTGAAACACTCCGGAAACTACCGGATGTCTTCGATCCAAGGGCCAATTAAGAACTGACTTAGGGCTTGATTGTGTTCGGCTCGATCTCAATTTAAGAAAGCTAGCGCTGGCATTTTTGGCCTGCTTTCTTATTACCCGACGTTTACTGTACATATACTGTGATCCCTTACATACCATGGCAGAGAATAATATACATGCACACACAGTACAAAGAGTGTGTGCCCGCTGGCGATACTGCAATGCACGGATATACATCGGTATCCACCGGGAGATGCCTCGGTTGCTTGACAGTGTAAATCACACAATGAGTCGTGGTAAGTCAGAGTGTGAATAACCCATACAGTGTCCACCGAAGTGGCGCACCCCACGCTGCATGTGTGACAGATGCGCCCGGAATGATGTGCATACCTGCACATCGGCGTGCTCCAGCTGTGCGGCAAAGGCTTCTTTCTGCCGGCTGAACAGTCGTTTATCCTCGTCACTCAATGAGTCCCAGGCCGGCAGCGAACTGGGCCTCTCTGTGTTGACGGTGCCCTCGGGTATGACCCCCAGATTGAGCTGCTTCTGGTGAACTGCACTGCGCTCCATATCCCAGCCGGCGTCGAACTGGCCTTTATACTTCTCAAGGTACTCCTGCCACCGGGAAAAAAATCATCCGTGAACGTAAATATATGCATTAACGCGCAGTGCCTGTTAGATAATTGCAAGGTCAGCAGACATATACAGATGCACTTGGGGAGCACTTCATGGCAAGATGCGAGTGATAAAGGGGTGGTAAACTGCCGCCCAATCGCAGTGGTTTGCAGCATATATCACACACAGCAACAGTTGTGTTTGTAGGAGTTGGTTGGTGTTCGCCACGTGATGCTCGGCGGGCATCTGCATGTAACGCTCGATTTAGAGCATGCTGGGAGCGGCAATGTTTACCGTGGGGGCGTGGTGTGGGGCATGCACGGCTCCAGTAGCCCAGTACATGAAGAAGGGCTTGTCTCTCTTCACACTCTTCGTTGCCGTGATGTACTCAATTGCCTTGTCTGCAATGTCGGCTGACAGGTGGTAGTCGGAGCGGTTCAGGCTCGGCTGCACGGGTGAATGGTCCTGTGCTTGAAGCAAAGAGGAGGCAGCAAACAACGACAACATAGGTGTTCAGTCGTCAACTCATCATTCATCTACATATCTATCATTTTTATGCTTCACTCTGTTTACGTACAACCACACATTGCGCAATATGTGTGTGCGTGCGCGCTAGTAGTCTACTTATCATCTCAATGATAGCTATTAATACTCATGTTTAGATATCAGTGCTGATCATTATTCCACGTTTCCACCACACATCACGCATTCCCTCAGCGTCGTGTCCAACAATACTATATTACGTGTCAATTTCCAATCCATCAATATTGTAATTAAGTATAGTATTCACTCTGGCTTACCACCACGCATTGTCCGGTTTGTACCAAGCAACAGAGGCATCCGATATCAGGCCGTGATAATCACGATGTGTGTCCCGGCGCGACGGCGGGGGAATGCAAGGGCTACACACAAAGCGATTCACCGTGTGAAACACACATACTGTAGGTATGAGTGCAATCAATCATGCCGTGGGATACAGTAACAAATACGGCATACTTCATCATTAAATCATTACACCGTTGTAAAACAATCCGCATCCAACCGTTGCATCCAACCGTTACGGGCGGGTGCATTTGGCACGATCGACGTCGGGAGTGTCGTCGGTGATGAGTGAGCAAATATGTATAGTGCACTCAGCAACCACGGCATGCACATCGTGCATGCATGCATGCACATATATACACTGCACACCGTACCTCTGCCGTTCATACACGTATTGAATGCCTAGAATGCACCATGCGTGGCAGTAACTGAACATAATGGCATACACCGTGCTTAGCGCTCGCCCTGACACACTAACACGTCTACTACACTCAAACACCCACCCACTCAACCAACTACGCACCCAGCCACCCATCCAGCCACCCACCCAGCCACCCACACATCCGCCCTGCTGATATTCTCGAATGTTATCCGCACCTGGAAGAATACAGGTTTGAAGTTGTGAGCGTCTGCTGCCATGAAGCCGTAGAAGTGGTCGAACCCCGCCCCGGAGGGCCAGTGCTCGAAAGGACCCGCCACGCTGATATCCTCGAAGGGGGTGTGGTCCCACTTCCCCAGTGCGAAAGTCGCGTAACCGTTTCTCTGCAGAAGCTTTGCCACGCCCGCAGCCGTGCGTGGGACACGCGCTGAGTAGCCCGGGAACCCCATAGCAGTGAGTGCGTGCGATCCCATGCCAATACTGTGGTGGTTGCGCCCCGATAGGAGGGAGGCACGCGAGGGAGAGCACAGCGCGGTGCTGTGGAAGTTGCTGTAGGCCAGCCCGCTAGATGCCAATTTTGATATGGTCGGCGTCGCAATCGGCGATCCGTATGGCGCAGTCTGGGCGTATCCGCAGTCATCAAGCAGCCATATCAGAACATTCGGTCGCTTAACAGTCGCAGATTTATCGTCATCTGCCGCGGATGACGTATCATCTTCTTCTGGCCATCTTTCCTCGGACTGCTCATAGATCGGCATTATCTTCCCTCGAAATGGCTTATCACCGATTTGAAGCTCTGGCAAAGCACGCCAGTGGTCAATAGTCGATGCTTTTAGTTCGTCCATGGTATGGGTTAAACCGCACTGCGTGCGTGACCCGATCGCCATCAATAATAATGTACTGACGATAGTCTGATATATTTGTTCCAATACACGTCAATCGACGTGACTCGTTACGTCATATCACGCGCGGACGAGGTGCGCCTGCTCCTGGTGTCGCGACTCGGGTCCCGACGGATGTTTTAGGATATGCACACAACTAATTACGGTGCATCCTTGCGCAGATGCACGCGCATGCTGCCATGCATTTTACAGTATGCGCCACTTACCATATCGTGCGTGCATGCTGCAAATATGACCACAATTGAATAATTATGACCCACTTTACTGCCATAAAAAGTGGTAATGCATGGCAAGCGAAAATCGATGGCGACGACGCAAGAAAACTATGTATACTCGCGTATAAGCGCGCGAATTCGGTTTACGTATAACCCATCACTGGCATACCGCACGCACGTCTAATAATTCCAAATCGACATACTACGTATAAAGTATTCCATCTTCCATCTTAATAACGAATGTCGACACAAATGTTTTCAATATATTCTGTCAACAAATTCTGTGCATATCAATACCGACCTTTCTCATACCCATCTGGCCGATGCTGTATGATCGCAGCCATAAGCTTCTCTTCCCCACCATATATAGCGAACAGCGAAGTTTTATTTTGCGATGCCGATGCCGCCTGGTAATCATCGACGGCTACAGACGCCCCGCTGGTTGAAATAAAAAGTGTCCCGAACATTACGCTTACAATAGGAAAGACGCGAGCACACATCCGGCGCTGTTGAGGATCCATGTTTGGTTGCATATGCTGCATCGGTCGGTCGTGCATCATAATGCTGAAGTCCATGTGGTGTGTAATGTGTATATAAGGCGTAGCTGTATGCTCGTGGGTGGGTATGTATGCGTCGATGCGTACGCCTATGATTGTGTTTGGCACACGCGAGTGGTGCTCAGTTTTAGTGGTATCAGAACGTAACCATACGCTGTGCGAGCGACCGTCATCGACAGCTTGTTGGAAGTGGGAACCAGAGCCGTGCAGAACAGGAGTTGCCGCATTTGCTTGATCCCACGCACTAGAACAAGGTTTTTGCCGAAGTTTGCTCAAGTTTGCTCAAGTCGATATAAATCGGTAGAATACCTCTGACCTTACCTCTGACCTTTATCGTCTTGGCAAGAAGTAAATACCTCTGACATTTATCATCTTGGCATCAAGTGAATTACCTTACTTACTTACTTACCTACCTACCTCTGACCTTTATCGTCTTGGCATCAAGTGAATTACCTTACTACCTCTGACCTTTATCGTCTTGGCATCAAGTGAATACCTCTGACCTTTATAATCTTCACCCAAACCAAATTACCTACCTACCTCTGACCTTTATAATCATCACCGAAACCAAATTTTCATCTCCGTTCGCTGTACGTGTTATGAATTTAGATATGGGTCATCTGAATGACCATCTCCGTTCGCCTTTTTCTTTATTTGCTATGTATGAGGAAAGCGAACGGAGATGGTCATTCAGCAGCAGCAAAGCTCAAATCCCAACGGGCGACGAAGACCGACAGCCTGATCCGACGATCGCCAAACGAAAACACCGCAGCGACCCCAAGCGCCAACGCCATCACCAGCGCAAGCGTCATCGCAGAGCGTGAGCGCTAGCGCCATCGCGTAACCTCTGCTCCTTATTATTTGGAACCTAGCCAAATTACCTTACTACCTCTGACCTTTATCGTCTTGGCATCAAGTGAATTACCTACCTCTGACCTTTATAATCTTCACCCAAACCAAATTACCTTACCTTAGTACGACAATCAGCAGCAGCAGCAGCAGCAGCAAAGCTCGAATCCCAACGGGCGATACAGTCGAATGTTTCATCTCACGATCGCCAGGCGCTAACGATGACAGTGCCACTGCAGTCACGTACATTTATCGCGACGCCACCCACGCGTTATGGCATGGCATGCTGGGAAGCAAAAGGCAAAGCACTGTCGCGCACATGATCCTGCGGTCATATGATGTAATGGCGAAAATGATTTAAACATCGCATGGCCGACGCGATGTTCGAAAATCATGTAGATTCGCTTTTGCATCGCATAGCATACGCGAGGATCGAGAAATGTCAAATCATTAATGGAATGGCAGACTCGATGTTCATGTTCGGATCTCTCGAGTGCGCCACGTCGGCAAGATAAATAATCCCATCGACCGTCAGATGCGCCTAGTGGAGATCTTAATTTAAGATCGACCGGGCCTAGTACCTTACCTTAATCAGCAGCAGCAGCAGCAGCAGCAGCAAAGCTCGAATCCCAACGGGCGCGGACGCAGTCGAACTTTCGATCTCACGATCGCCAGACGCCTACGATGACAGTGCCACTGCAGTCGCGTACATTTATCGCGACGCCACCCACGCGTTATGGCATGGCATGCTGGGAAGCAAAAAGCAAAGCACTGTCGCGCACATGATCCTGCGGTCAGATAGTGTAATGGCGATATCCATGTTAACATCGCATGGTAATTAATCGCGCTGTTCAAAAAGATCAACGCCTAGTGGAGATCGCATATGTGTGATCGACAGCGCCTAGACCTCTGACCTTTATCGTCTTGGCATGAAGTAAATACCTCTGACCTTTATAATCTTCACCCAAACCAAATTACCTTACCTTACCTTACCTTAGTCAATCAGCAGCAGCAGCAGCAGCAGCAGCAAAGCTCGAATCCCAACGGGCGATACAGTCGAATGTTCCATCTCACGATCGCCAGACGCTAACGATGACAGTGCCACAACCGTCGCGTGTACCTTACCTTACCTACCTCTGACCTTTATAATCTTGGCACCAAGTAAATTACCTTACTTACTACCTCTGACCTTTATAATCTTCACCCAAACCAAATTACCTTACCTTACCTACCTCTGACCTTTATCGTCTTGGCATCAAGTAAATTACCTTACTTACTACCTCTGACCTTTATAATCTTGGCACCAAGTAAATTACCTTACTTACTTACTTACATAGTCAAAGCTCGAATCCCAACGGGCGATACAGTCGAATGTTCTATCTCACGATCGCCAGACGCTAACGATGACAGTGCCACAACAGTCGCGTGTATGTACCACGACGCCACCCACGCGTTATGGCATGGCATGCTGGGAAGCAAAACGCAAAGCACTGTCGCGCACATGATCCTGCGGTCATATGATGTAATGGCGAAAATGATTTAAACATCGCATGGCCGACGCGATGTTCGGAAATCAGATAGATTCGCTTTTACATTGCATAGCAGACGCGAGGTTCTAGAAAAATAATGTCAAATCATTAATGGAATGGCAGACTCGATGTTCATGTTCGAATCTCTCGAGTGCGCCACGTCGGCAAGATAAATAATCCCATCGACCGTCAGATGCGCCTAGTGGAGATCCTAATTTCAGATCGACAGGGCCTAGTACCTTACCTTACCTTACTTAATCAGCAGCAGCAAAGCTCGAATCCCAACGGGCGATACAGTCGAATGTTCCATCTCACGATCGCCGGACGCTAACGATGACAGTGCCACAACAGTCGCGTGTATGTACCACGACGCCACCCACGCGTTATGGCATGGCATGCTGGGAAGCAAAAAGCAAAGCACTGTCGCGCACATGATCCTGCGGTCATATGATGTAATGGCGATATCCATGTTAACATCGCATGGTAATTAATCGTGCTGTCCAAAAAGATCGACGCCTAGTGGAGATCGCATATTTGTGATCGACAGCGCCTAGACCTCTGACCTTTATAATCTTGGCACCAAGTAAATTACCTTACTTACTTACTACCTCTGACCTTTATAATCTTGGCACCAAGTAAATTACCTTACTACCTCTGACCTTTATCGTCTTGGCATCAAGTAAATTACCTTACTTACTTACTTAGTCAATCAGCAGCAGCAGCAGCAGCAGCAGCAGCAGCAGCAGCAGCAAAGCGCGAATCCCAACGGGCGACGCAGTCGAATTTTCGATCTCACGATCGCCAGGCGCCAACGATGACAGTGCCACTGCAGTCGCGTACATTTATCGCGACGCCACCCACGCGTTATGGCGTGGCATGCTGGGAAGCAAAAGGCAAAGCACTGTCGCGCACATGATCCTACGGTCAGATAGTGTAATGGCGAAAATGATTTAAACATCGCATGGCCGACGCGATGTTCGGAAATCAGATAGATTCGCTTTTACATTGCATAGCAGACGCCAGGTTCGAGAAATGTCAAATCATTAATGGAATGGCAGACTCGATGTTCATGTTCGGATCTCTCGAGTGCGCCACGTCGGCAAGATAAATAATCCCATCGACCGTCAGATGCGCCTAGTGGAGATCTTAATTTAAGATCGACCGGGCCTAGTACATAGTCAATCAGCAGCAGCAGCAGCAGCAGCAGCAGCAGCAGCAGCAGCAGCAAAGCTCGAATCCCAACGGGCGACGCAGTCGAACTTTCGATCTCACGCTCGCCAGACGCCAACGATGACAGTGCCACTGCAGTCGCGTACATTTATCGCGACGCCACCCACGCGTTATGGCATGGCATGCTGGGAAGCAAAAAGCAAAGCACTGTCGCGCACATGATCCTACGGTCAGATAGTGTAATGGCGAAAATGATTTAAACATCGCATGGCCGACGCGATGTTCGGAAATCAGATAGATTCGCTTTAACATTGCAGAGCAGACGCGAGGATCGAGAAATGTCAAATCATTAATGGAATGGCAGACTCGATGTTCATGATCGGATCTCTCGAGTGCGCCACGTCGGCAAGATAAATAATCCCATCGACCGTCAGATGCGCCTAGTGGAGATCTTTATTTAAGATCGACCGGGCCTAGTACCTTAGTCAATCAGCAGCAGCAGCAGCAGCAGCAGCAGCAGCAGCAGCAGCAGCAGCAGCAGCAAAGCTCGAATCCCAACGGGCGACGCAGTCGAATTTTCGATCGCACGATCGCCAGACGCCAACGATGACAGTGCCACTGCAGTCGCGTACATTTATCGCGACGCCACCCACGCGTTATGGCATGGCATGCTGGGAAGCAAAAAGCGAAGCACTGTCGCGCACATGATCCTGCGGTCATATGATGTAATGGCGAAAATGATTTAAACATCGCATGGCCGACGCGATGTTCGGAAATCAGATAGATTGAAGATTCAATTTTACATTGCATAGCAGACGCGAGGATCGAGAAATGTCAAATCATTAATGGAATGGCAGACTCGATGTTCATGTTCGGATCTCTCGAGTGCGCCACGTCAACAAGATAAATAATCCCATCGACCGTCAGATGCGCCTAGTGGAGATCTTAATTTAAGATCGACCGGGCCTAGTACATAGTCAATCAGCAGCAGCAGCAGCAGCAGCAGCAGCAGCAGCAGCAGCAGCAGCAAAGCTCGAATCCCAACGGGCGATACAGTCGAATTTTCGATCGCACGATCGCCAGACGCTAACGATGACAGTGCCACTGCAGTCGCGTGTATGTACCGCGACGCCACCCACGCGTTATGGCATGGCATGCTGGGAAGCAAAAAGCGAAGCACTGTCGCGCACATGATCCTGCGGTCATATGATGTAATGGCGAAAATGATTTAAACATCGCATGGCCGACGCGATGTTCGGAAATCAGATAGATTCGCTTTTACATTGCATAGCAGACGCGAGGATCGAGAAATGTCAAATCATTAATGGAATGGCAGACTCGATGTTCATGTTCGGATCTCTCGAGTGCGCCACGTCGGCAAGATAAATAATCCCATCCACCGTCAGATGCGCCTAGTGGAGATCTTAATTTAAGATCGACCGGGCCTAGACCTCTGACCTTTATAATCTTCACCCAAACCAAATTACCTTACCTTACCTTAGTCAATCAGCAGCAGCAGCAGCAGCAGCAGCAGCAGCAGCAAAGCTCGAATCCCAACGGGCGACGCAGTCGAATTTTCCGATCTCACGATCGCCAGGCGCTAACGATGACAGTGCCACTGCAGTCGCGTATATTTATCGCGACGCCACCCACGCGTTATGGCATGGCATGCTGGGAAGCAAAAAGCAAAGCACTGTCGCGCACATGATCCTACGGTCAGATGGTGTAATGGCGAAAATGATTTAAACATCGCATGGCCGACGCGATGTTCGGAAATCAGATAGATTCGCTTTTACATTGCATAGCAGACGCGAGGATCGAGAAATGTAAAATCATTAATGGAATGGCAGACTCGATGTTCATGTTCGGATCTCTCGAGTGCGCCACGTCGGCAAGATAAATAATCCCATCCACCGTCAGATGCGCCTAGTGGAGATCTTAATTTAAGATCGACCGGGCCTAGTACATAGTCAATCAGCAGCAGCAGCAGCAGCAGCAGCAGCAGCAGCAGCAGCAGCAGCAAAGCTCGAATCCCAACGAACGACGCAGTCGAATTAACGATCTGACGATCGACAGACGCTAGCGATGACAGTGCCACAACAGTCGCGTGTATGTACCACGACGCCACCCACGCGTTATGGCATGGCATGCTGGGAAGCAAAAAGCGAAGCACTGTCGCACACATGATCCTGCGGTCATATGATGTAATGGCGATATCCATGTTAACATCGCATGGTAATTAATGGTGCTGTCCAAATAGATCGACGCCTAGTGGAGATCGCATATTTGTGATCGACAGCGCCTAGTACCTTACCTTAATCAGCAGCAGCAGCAGCAAAGCTCGAATCCCAACGAACGACGCAGTCGAATTATCGATCTGACGATCGACAGACGCTAGCGATGACAGTGCCACAACAGTCGCGTGTATGTACCACGACGCCACCCACGCGTTATGGCATGGCATGCTGGGAAGCAAAAAGCGAAGCACTGTCGCGCACATGATCCTGCGGTCATATGATGTAATGGCGATATCCATGTTAACATCGCATGGTAATTAATCGCGTCGTCCAAAAAGATCGACGCCTAGTGGAGATCGCATATTTGTGATCGACAGCGCCTAGTACTTACCTTACTTAATCAGCAGCAGCAGCAAAGCGCGAATCCCAACGGGCGACACGGACAACCTTTCGATCTCACGGATGCTAGACGCTAACGGTGACAGTGCCACCGCAGTCGCGTACATTTACCGCGACGCCACCCACGCGTCTTTGAATATAGCATGACTAACACGGGACCCATATATGTTTTGAAACTCGCCTTTTGGATGTCGGCACTTACAGTGATTCGTTAGATATGTGATCGCGGGCCAAGGTCTCGCGAGCAACCAACAGCGGTTTTGACATCCTCGAAAGCTATTCGCAAACTGAATGATCGTTAACTAACATTGCGGGACACATATATGTTTTGAAACTCGACTTTTGGATGTCGGCACTTACAGTGATTCGTTAGATATGTGATCGCGGGCCAAGGTCTCGCGAGCAACCAACAGCGGTTTTGACATGCTCGAAAGCTATTCGCAAACTGAATGATCGTTAACTAGCATTGCGGGACACATATATGTTTTGAAACTCGCCTTTTGGATGTCGGCACTTACAGTGATTCGTTAGATATGTGATCGCGGGCCAAGGTCTCGCGAGAAACTAACAGCGGTTTTGACATCCTCGAAAGCTATTCGCAAACTGAATGATCGTTAATCGAATAGCCATGCGTATTATGGCGAAATTTGGAATATGTTTGCTGCTGCTGCTCATGCAGATCGGCGTACAAACGTCAATAATCGTGTGCGAGCTGCACTTTGGAGTGCGCTCGAATCACATGCTTGTGCACGCGGTGCGTGGAGGGCCGCGTGCAAACTCTGGAGGGGCACGTGCGAATTCTGGAGGGGCACGTGCGAATTCTGGTGGGACACGCAAGAATGCTGGTGGGGCACGCATGAACGCTGGCGCACCAGAAGGGAGTGCGAATGCACTTGGCAACCGAGGTGATAATTCATACATATTGTTGTGATGCTGGTCCATTCATTTATGGTTGCGAGTTTTGCTGAAGACATATGCACACATATGGTGAGCTAAGAATATGAACATTTGCTACTGATGTAGGCCCATTGGGACTGCAAAACCCAATACGCTACAATATAGTAACAAATACATGTTGTTGTCGTGCTGTTCCATTCATTATGGTTGCAATTTTTGCTGAACACTCATCCATACACATACGATGCGATATAGTAGTGCATGAGTGCTAGTGCACTAGAAAGGAGTGCGAATGCATTTGGCAATCGAGGTGACACCCACAAACACACACACGCACACACACGCACACATACACACACAAACGATGCAATATAGTAGGGAGTACATGCATTATTATTTCAAATCTGTTGCGTTAGTCAGTTCATTCATGGTTGTGATTATTTCTAAGCACACACGTACACATATAGTGCGCTTTGATGTGAATCTTGGAACATTTGCTATTGATGCAGGACCGCTTGGACAACAAAACGCCCTAAGCAGCACAAATTCAGGTACGTGTTCGATAATGTTGGTGCGCATTCAAACTCAAACAATACAATATAGTCATGAATGCATGCAAATTTATTATTACACATTTATCATGCTTACACATATATGTGTTTACATGTTGTTGTGATGCTGGTCCATTCATTTATGGTTGCGATTTTTGCTGAACACACACGCACACATATGGTGAGCTAAGAATATGAACATTTGCTACTGATGTAGGCCCACTGGGACGGCAAAACGCTCTTAACAATGCAGGTGCGCATAAATGATATTCATGTAGGCTGACCCAAAACATCTAAACATTTGCTATTGATGTAGGCCCACTGAGACAGCAAAACTCAATACGATACAATATAGTAACAAATACATGTTGTTGTGATGCTGGTCCATTCATTTATGGTTGCGATTTTTGCTGAACACACACGCACACATATGGTGAGCTAAGAATATGAACATTTGCTACTGATGTAGGCCCACTGGGACGGCAAAACGCTCTTAACAATGCAGGTGCGCATAAATGATATTCATGTAGGCTGACCCAAAACATTTAAACATTTGCTATTGATGTAGGCCCACTGAAACAGCAAAACCCAATACGATACGATATAGTAACAATCGAGGTGACACCCACAAACACACACACGCACACACACGCACACATACACACACAAACGATGCAATATAGTAGGGAGTACATGCATTATTATTTCAAATCTGTTGCGTTAGTCAGTTCATTCATGGTTGTGATTATTTCTAAGCACACACGTACACATATAGTGCGCTTTGATGTGAATCTTGGAACATTTGCTATTGATGCAGGACCGCTTGGACAACAAAACGCCCTAAGCAGCACAAATTCAGGTACGTGTTCGATAATGTTGGTGCGCATTCAAACTCAAACAATACAATATAGTCATGAATGCATGCAAATTTATTATTACACATTTATCATGCTTACACATATATGTGTTTACATGTTGTTGTGATGCTGGTCCATTCATTTATGGTTGCGATTTTTGCTGAACACACACGCACACATATGGTGAGCTAAGAATATGAACATTTGCTACTGATGTAGGCCCACTGGGACGGCAAAACGCTCTTAACAATGCAGGTGCGCATAAATGATATTCATGTAGGCTGACCCAAAACATCTAAACATTTGCTATTGATGTAGGCCCACTGAGACAGCAAAACTCAATACGATACAATATAGTAACAAATACATGTTGTTGTGATGCTGGTCCATTCATTTATGGTTGCGATTTTTGCTGAACACACACGCACACATATGGTGAGCTAAGAATATGAACATTTGCTACTGATGTAGGCCCACTGGGACGGCAAAACGCTCTTAACAATGCAGGTGCGCATAAATGATATTCATGTAGGCTGACCCAAAACATTTAAACATTTGCTATTGATGTAGGCCCACTGAGACAGCAAAACCCAATACGATACGATATAGTAACAAATACATGTTGTCGTGATGTTGGTCCATTCATTTATGGTTGCAATTTCATCTTGGTCCATAATGATTGCGATTTTTGCTGAACACACATTACATGTATAGTGAGCTGAGATGTTTGCATGCTGTTGCCACACTGTAAATTTTATTTATGGTTGTGATTATTGCTAAGCGCACATGCACAGGTTTAGTGAGCTAAAAAAAATAATAAAATATATATAAATATATATACATATATACATATATATATATATATGAATGTTGCAATCATTGTATCATACACACCAAGTATGCATGTACGAATGCATACATGAACATATATCGCTAAGTACAGTTTGGTGTAACACTCGCATGTTTGAGTACTCGCACCAACAATTTGTTTTCACCAGGACCAGCTGGCCAGCAAAATGCCCTCAACAGCACAAATTCAGGTCCAGTTGGAAGGCAGAATGCGCAAAGAAATGGTACTTCCCTTCTCAGACATATTTGTGCAAACCACACTTCATTGTTTGTGAATTCACTTTAGATCTTTTTCTGTGGTCGCATGTAAAACCGAGGTGAACCCTTTGTATTTAGTGCATCGTTTTTACTGTGGCCATACATGTTGAACACAGGCCCAAAAGAAACCAAGACCCACTTGGAACGTGCGCAACTCGCACGCGCATGGCTCGGTCTACCACCGTTGTCCTCACTAGAACAAGTGAGTCCGATTTATTTTGACAACTTGCAGCATCAACAACCATGCAGCATAGGCGACTGCCCACTAGCTGAACTAGCGCTATCATTTAATGACCGTGCGCCAGCTCAGATTTGCTGCGACAATCATCGAAGGGGACCAGCTCACAATCAACGTCCAGCTTGCAAGACGTGCCAGTTGATATGCGCTAGAGATGACGAGCGCACTGACATAGATCGAGTCCCAAACGACACAGCGTCCGCTGGGTGCTTGCAGGTGCGAACATTATACTCATGACTCCACATATCCATGTAACACGTTTTTCATCATTTGTATGCATATGCCATATAGTAAATGGTGCCTTGAAATCGCTAACACGCGTGTACATGTCACAATACAGACGGCTTGGGCGCATTCTGACGTCGGCAAAACTTTCATCGATTCTGTAAAATGGCATACTCCTTACAAATACGACGAACATGGTAACAAGCTGGTGTTTTGGACTGACGACATTGGTAATGAACACGAATGGGCGATGCCAACAGAATTCATACCGGCGCATCAACAATATATTACAGGCTTTCCCAATGAAAGCGTGGCCTCATTGCTGAATTCAAGTGTGACTCTTCAGGATGGACAACAAGGCACTGTGCTGATACGAAAAGGCTTGACAGCACATTTCTTAGTGCGACTTACTGCCGGTGGATTATGTGAAGTTCATCGCCAGCAAATTTGCAGCGTGCAGGTATATTTACATGTTATACATACACATTGTGCGAAAGACAAAAATCTTACTAAATTTAAATGCTTATGTAGCATGTATAATATAGTAAATTCTTGCACAACATGCTACTGTGTAAATACGCCACAGACTAAGCGCACCAACAATTGTAATGCTTGCGTGCCGAATAAGTTGCTGTGATATACCTTCAATATCATGATATATGATACGTGATCAAAATATTCATCGAACACAATAACGCACTTTAGTATGCATTCGTCGCATCTAACTTTCACAAACCTCCAAATGTCATGTACATTTTTATCCATCCAACACAATAACCTTCTCAGTTTGTATTCATTTACAACATATATGTTTTATATTCATCTATGGCGTTCAACAATAGCATTTGTGTTTTTGCAGACCTCAGTTTTGCCTACGCCTCCCTCTTCAGAAATATCTGCAGCAGTCCAAGACTTCTTGGATTCTTTATACGCCACAGACTAAGCGCAGCAACAATTGTAATGCTTGCGTGCCGAATAAATTGCTGTGATATACCTTCAATATCATGATATATGATACGTGATCAAAATATTCATCGAACACAATAACGCACTTTAATGTGCATTCGTCGCATCTAACTTTCACAAACCTCCAAATGTCATGTACATTTTTATCCATCCAACACAATAACCTTCTCAGTTTGTATTCATCTCCAGCATATATGTTTTATATTCATCTATGGCGTTCAACAATAGCATTTGTGTTTTTGCAGACCTCAGTTTTGCCTACGCCTCCCTCTTCAGTAATATCTGCAGCAGTCCAAGACTTCTTGGATTCTTTATACAATGCAGACCACGTTTGCGGACCTGCCTCACGCGTCACAGTTCTAGCGCCTGCAAACACCACAGAGACATCTGCTGGCGACACTGAACCTGCGCGCACACGTCCACGATTGACCACCACAATCACAACGCCAACCGCCACTGATGTGGCCATGACCGATATTTTTCTCACAGCTCGTTCTGAGGATTTCCATGTGGCTGCGCCGTCCACTGCGCAAACGCACTCATCCACTAGACGATTGCCCACCACAATCACAACGCCAACCGCCACCGATGTGGCCATGACCGATATTTTTCTCACAGCTGGTTCAGAGGATTTCCATGTGGCTACGCCGTCCACCGCGCAAACGCACTCATCCGATAGCGCACGCACACCACGTGCCTTACCTTGCGCTTCTGGCTCAACAGCAGCGTAGGACGTCGTACGCGATTGTTCATTCTCCGAAGTCGATTTCGCTAGCATGAGCGTAGATGACATTCGTACCCACGTCGCGCATCGAACGATCATAGACACTTCGAACCCGCATGAAGATGGCGATCGTGACATTCGTACATTCAATCCTCTTAAGCTAAAACATTGTAGCAAATGCCATCTTTGGGTATTTCGGTGGAAGTCGTGCAACCTAAGCCATCAATCTGGCTGCGTATGTGGTGACAAAGCAAGCGGGCGTTTGGCTGAGAAAATGCGTAGTGATTATCCACTCCGACCGTTGCCAGAGGATGTTATCGACTTCTATCGGTCAGGCGTATTACTTAAACATGGGTTCAAGACCAACGCTTTGTGTGCATTATCCGCCTTGACCTTGCCAGCGGACGGTGACATCCGCAAACACAACGAATTGCATCTTCCATGGCAAAACAGCTGCTTCAAAATGCACGGTCTCACATACGCGCGTATTTTGCAAAACAATCATACAAATAGCTCTATCTCCTATTATTTCGGCGGACCAGATTTCCATAATCGCGCCGCAGCACAACGCTCTTCAGTGCACGGTCCTGGTGTGCCGACCCGGATTTTTGATATTACACGCAAATCCTTGCAACAACATAATCACCTAGTGCGCGAACTTATTGCACTCCGAGATACCCCTTCTGATGATGCAGCCATCAGTTTCCACACTGCTGATCCGGATGCACCACAGGCGTGTAATCGGGAATTCTTCACTGTCACGAGCTTCCCGCCCAGTGCGATGCCTGGACCTAGACAGTACGTATACTTCAAAAACAGCACAGTGGAGAATACGCAAGCACAATTTGTGGAATCTCTTGATCCTTTGTATGAACCACTAGCGTATCCCTTAGTGTTTTTTCACGCTGAGCGAGGATTCACACCGCCAGTCGAAAGGCGTGGCAACTCACTCACTCTAGCGCAATACTCCATCGCGCGCATAGCGTTGCCAGAACGTCTTGAGGATAGCACCTATTTATGGTACATGAACGAGAACAGCGACCGTATTCCATGCAGCCGGCTAGACACCATGCCCTGGTTATCACAGCAGTACGCCTTGGATTCTTTCAGTCGTATTCGCGAACAACGGCTACAGCATGTGCGCAACAACCAGCAATTGCTAAATCGACGCCCAGCGGTTTGTAACGAGGATGCTGCAGACAACGCAGATGGCACGCAGCAAGGTCGTCACGTGCGCATTCCAAAATCATTCCCTTCATCACCAAAATTCCTGTCCAACAAAGTTTTAGACGCCTTGGAAACAGTGCGCTTCTGCGGGCGACCACTCACTTTTTTGACTTTTACGACCAACCCAAAATGGCAAGAGCTTTTGGAAATGCTGCCTGCCGGATGCACCGCGTATGACTGCCCGGCTATCACGAACCGAGTCTTCAAGATGAAGTTGGACGCGTTCCTCACAGAGCTCAAGTGCGGTTCTTTATGGTCGATGACATTAGTGTCGGAGAATTCGTCTACCAATCCAGCAGAACGTGTATGGACATACAGCTTAAGACGATCTGATATGCCGAATACAGTTCCTGGATACATGGTATGACATCTTACCATAAGCTCCTTGATTATTATTTCTTTGCAACTATATATTCATTCACATCTTTTAAACGTTGCATAATGAGTGCAAGCACATTCAGCGACGCTCTGCAAAATAACACCACATTGGATGCATGCGTAATAGTGTTGATGCTATAGATCCATGCAAAATCATGTATATTTGTTTCAATTTTGCATTATTTAAACATCATGCTATTCATGTATATGTACCCATAGTACCTTGTATAACAAAATGCTCTTAATATGTTAACTAATGTTTACCAAAACATTGAGCCTCTTAGAATTGCCTAAATAGACGTCGCATAATGTTTAATTGTGGTCGCTGCAAACATTGTGGTTGTCTAAAAAAGCGGTGTGCTTGCAATAAAAACATAGCATGTGTTATTTTGTGCACATGTTGCAATGATGCGTCCACTATACCTTGTGAAACATTTTGGTGGCTTATGCAAACAAATATGCATGATACGCAGGTGAGCGTAATTGAATTCCAGAAGCGCGGCCTTCCGCATGCACACATTGTCTTTCGCCCTGCCGTGATGCCCGTCGGCGCGGACCATACATCCGCACCGGAAGGTTCATTACAGCCATGGGCAGACAATTTTACTTGCGCGCAGAAGCCGACCCCCGACGTGCTTGCGGAGCATGGCATGCTAGCGCGCTTACCGTCTAATGGCTACACCATCTCGAAGCACATGCGCGCCATTAACTACCGCGACATGCAGCGGATGTGCCCGAAGGCCAAGTTCTACATCAATCGACGCTCACCATCCACACGCGAGATATGCATGGAGATGAAGCAACTGGTCTGTGGCGACCGTGATTGCATGGATGGCTACTCCTCGACTTCACGGAACGGTCATCGCACGTCCGGTCCAATGGAGCATGGCCCACATCCTTATGATGATTACCGCCCAGCAAAATGGTGCAAGAAGACTGAACAAGGATTCTGCAAGAGCGTGTTCCCGCGTCCATGCGGCGACACTCGCAAAGTGGATAATGGCTTCATCGAGCTGAAGCGACGCGAGGGCCCTCAGATCCGCAGCGGCTGGACAGCAAGCGACGAATTTGTGGTGGCGTACAACGTATGGATGTTGTTTAAGTACAAGACCCACATAAATGTAGAAATTGCAGCCAAGGTATCAGTGATTGCGTATTTGTACAAATACTTGTTCAAAGGAGGCGACCGCGCACGCTACGAGATTCGCCGTGACGCAAATGGCAATGAGGTGGTGGACGAGATCGCAGATTGGAAACAAGGCATGTATACTTCCGCAACTGAAGCTTGCTGGCTCCTCTGGGAGATGGACAAGTTCAATAACTCTCCAGCTGTGGACGTGATGGATGTGCACTTAATCACCCCACACTCGCGTGAAGACGCACTTGGAAGCTCCGAGTTCGAGAAGTACGTCTTTCGCCCACCAGAGGTGGACGCCTATGCCCAGGAGCATTTCAATGTGCACGCCCTCACCGCCACCGAGTTCAGGCGGCTTTTCATGGCTACGACCACCGCGCCCGCCGACGTCAAGGCGCAATGTGAAGATGTATTCGGTAAACGATGCAAAGTGGATCCCACTGCACTGCTGCGATCAAGACCTCATACCACATTTTATATGCGCGATGCACCTGCGCCAGACGCCATTGTCCGCCCTGTTTGGTTCCGCGATATGCACGCTCACGGTGGGACAACCACATATTATTATCCGTGCCAACCTGCGGATCGGCACATTGCCCGTTTACAACGCGTGTATAAAGTGGGCAGCGAACTCTGGTACTTTCGCATGTTTGTCATGAACAAACCAATCCCGCTCGTGACTGAGGACACCGCTCGCGATCCGCTCAAACCCATTCTAGAACTGACACCGGAGAAGACCTTCCAATCCGTGGCGAGACTGCTGCATCTTGTGCCTCACGAACACGAAGCTGAGATAGCGATGGCGGAAGCTGTCGCTTCGCATGCAACGCCGTCAAGCTTGATCTCTTTGTTTGTTGTGCTTACCATAGGGGGTTACCCCACTGAACGCTTACTCAATGCACCAGAGCATGCCTACATTCGAGAGGCGATGTGCATCGAATTTGTAGGCGCTGAGGATGATAGACACCAAAAACTGCTTGTCGAGCTGAAGAGGCACTTCGAAGCCAACGGCAAAACACTTACAGATTATGATATTGAAGAACCAGCCCTCATCGATTGCTCTGAGCTCGCACAACACCGCTCCTACTGGAAAGCGCAATCACCAATGCTCACTGCGTACCTCGCCGCACATAAGTTGTTCAGTGAGCAGCAACGAATCGTAGATCGAGTAAAGGTGCTTCTTGGGGTCGCTGACACTAACACTGCTTCTACTTCCGCACCGAGGCAGTCACAAAACTCCTCAGCATTCGCATTGTCATTTCCAATCATATTCATTGACGGCCCAGCCGGCACCGGCAAAACCACCACCATCACGCATCTGCTCTATGACTTGCGTTTGAATCACGACAAAGTTTGCCTCGCCTCTGCGACCACCGCACTCGCCGCTCAACTCTATCATCAAGGTGAAACAGTGCACGCTTTAGCCAAACTCAACGTGACCAAAGTCAATGAGGAGATCATTGAAAGCATGCTACAAGACGATGACTCTCGCATGGAGCTGCTAGGTAGCGCTGACGTCATTGTGGTCGATGAGGCGCCTTCACTATTACGCGGGAATTTAGAGGCTCTCACACAAGTACTTGAGCGTGCTGGCTTTGGCGGGGTGCTCATCTTAAGCGGGGATTTCCGCCAGATCGCGCCGGTTGTACGCGGTGGCGGACGCGCTGACATTGTTGACGCATCACCACGCCGCTCTCCGCTGTGGCCACACGTGGAAGTGCACCGCCTCACGGAACTTCGCCGTCAGCCAGACGATAGCGACTATGCCAAAATTGTCACTGCGACCGGAGATGATACACACATAAAGGAGCTGCCTACTGAAGGCGCTGACGACCCCACTCTTGTTTCTGGGGCCTCGCTTGTGGATCTGTCCATCATTCCAGACGCACAACGTTTCACTGGTACGTCGCATCTTGCAATCGATCGCAATGGACACATGTTCATGCGACTTGTTCATGCATTGTGATATATCAATGTGCAATCACATCCTCTTATGCATATGCTCCAAGAATTGTCAACAACGCCTCAAAATGTATTACATATCCGTGTATACTGTACTAAGCCCTCATGATGTGAATTTATTGACCTACTCATGTTGGACATCCACATACCATGAATATCAAAGTTATCAATGCATCTGTTGACTTTGAGATGTTATAATAGTTTAATCTGAAGTTCACTGTTAATGTATCAACAACAAATAACTAATGCACGAAGGTGGTGACAATATGCATAGGTGACACTTTACAAGACGCGTTGCACTTCGTTTTCAGTGAGAACGTTGACGACTTCGATGAAAGCGCCATATTGGCTACATCATGCGCCGCAGTCAACTTTTGGAACACCAAGATCCAGGAACAACGCAACATAGATGGCGGAGCGATGAAGACATACATTAGCCACAACTCCGTAAATGACAGCTTCGCTTACGCCGAAGATTTCAACAGCTCAGATTTCTTAAATAGCCGAGAGGAGAACGGCGTCCCTTTGCATGAGCTCACACTAGCAGTGAACGACATGTGCTACTTGATGCGCACTATCAACAAAAAAGTCGGGCTAGTCACAAGCACACGATTGCGCGTGGTGGCGTTACACGAGCGCTCAGTGCATGTTATAATTGTAGGAGATCACACAAACACAGTGCACATCATCCCGCGCATCACGTTCATATTCTCGCCGCAGCTCTCTAACTTAGAGATACACCGTCGACAATTTCCACTATGCTTAGCATACGCCATGACTGTGAATCGCTCGCAAGGTCAAACGTTAAAGCGAGTCTTGCTGGATACGACTCGTCCTGCCTTTTCCCACGGACATCTCTATGTGGCATTATCTCGAGTGCGCGACCGGCATTCAATTGCCCTTTTCAATAGAAACCAAATTCCATCCAACTTCCAACTCACCGTTGCGTATAGCGAACTCCTCAAAGACGACACTAATTTCTCCAGCACCACTTCTGTGCTCCGTTTCGCTGATCTTAGTGCAAATCAGACAACGCGCAACCATGCGCCGCACCTTCCCGATGAGCCCACCACAGCGGACGACGTCACTTCTTTGTTCCTAAATGCTGCGATGTCAGATTTCACAATATCCCACTTAGAGCAACCCGATGATCTTTTCGCGCATGATGCGCAGACCGACTTGTGATGTGCATGGATTTGAATAATGTATGCAAGCACTAATGCACATTCAATAACATGTAATACATTTGATATGTTCTGATGCACCAGCAATTCCTCACTCCTTGTGTCAATTGAAAACGATTCATACCATCAAGCAAATCTTCACACATCGTGTTCTCATACAATTGTGCATATGTTAGTGAATGCGTCATTTAAAAATACATAACATTATCTAACAATTCCTCAGCACTCGCATTATTAACAATTCCTCAGCATTTCATACGAGCCAGCATATCCACATGCTTGATGTTATGCTGTTCATTGACTATTATCTGATATTTACTATCCCAATCTCTTGAATATCCATTGTTTTCGTTTATTCTGAGCATACTTTACGCCCCAAAGTTCATGTTATTCAGAAAATACCTAATACCATAGATTGCAAACATATATCATAATCTGATGTCACAGTATACCACTTAGAGCAACCCGATAATCTCTTTGCGCACGACGCGTAGTCAGCTAGAATATATCCGATATATTATTGTCGGTTGAAACCTGTTATCATATAGGATTTACAGCTCTGAAATTACTTACACATTAGGTTGCATAAGCTGAAAATCGACTTACAAATAAACTGAAAATCTGCTTATGCATAAGCTGAAAATTAGCCTACGAATAAGCTGAAAATCTGCTTCTGCATAAGCTGAAAATCAAACTATGAATAAGCTGAAAATCAGCTTATGCATAAGCTGAAAATTAGCCTACGAATAAGCTGAAAATCAAACTATGAATAACCTGAAAATCAGCTTATGCATAAGCTGAAAATTAACCTACGAATAAGCTGAAAATCACTCCATTGAGCACACGATTTTCCCTATGAGTCTATACGTAATACGCGTATAATCTCGGACCCCTGAAACACGTATAATACGCGTATAATACGCGTATAATACGCTTGGGGGGGTAGCGTATACCACAACATAGGTTGAAATATGTTCTACGTTAAGATATAGTATATCATAAGTTGAGATATGAAATATGTTCTAAATCAAGATATGTTATATGCACCACAGAAATATGTGTAGAAATTCTAAAGATAAATTTCTTCTCTCACTTTAGCTATTCCAAGTGGTTATGTGTGCGTGAGGATTTTATGCAAGATGTTTAGGGCACCACATTCAACATGATCACAATACACTTGCTCACAAAAGCCAATCATGGGGTACGGCGGTCCCCCCGAAGGTAGACCAGCTCGGACACACCCAGCCTTTGTGAGGAGATGTATTCTGATCGTGTTGAATGTAGCAGCGGTGTGTTGCATTCACCGTGGTGAATGTAGCAACAGTGCATGCATTGCATACACACAACGCAAGACAACAAATGCTCCGATCAAACACAAGAATTGAGAACACCGTGAGT
>LGRX02028299.1:0-29852 GCA_001247695.2 Cymbomonas tetramitiformis
ATCTCACGGATGCTAGACGCTAACGGTGACAGTGCCACCGCAGTCGCGTACATTTACCGCGACGCCACCCACGCGTCTTTGAATATAGCATGACTAACACGGGACCCATATATGTTTTGAAACTCGCCTTTTGGATGTCGGCACTTACAGTGATTCGTTAGATATGTGATCGCGGGCCAAGGTCTCGCGAGCAACCAACAGCGGTTTTGACATCCTCGAAAGCTATTCGCAAACTGAATGATCGTTAACTAACATTGCGGGACACATATATGTTTTGAAACTCGACTTTTGGATGTCGGCACTTACAGTGATTCGTTAGATATGTGATCGCGGGCCAAGGTCTCGCGAGCAACCAACAGCGGTTTTGACATGCTCGAAAGCTATTCGCAAACTGAATGATCGTTAACTAGCATTGCGGGACACATATATGTTTTGAAACTCGCCTTTTGGATGTCGGCACTTACAGTGATTCGTTAGATATGTGATCGCGGGCCAAGGTCTCGCGAGAAACTAACAGCGGTTTTGACATCCTCGAAAGCTATTCGCAAACTGAATGATCGTTAATCGAATAGCCATGCGTATTATGGCGAAATTTGGAATATGTTTGCTGCTGCTGCTCATGCAGATCGGCGTACAAACGTCAATAATCGTGTGCGAGCTGCACTTTGGAGTGCGCTCGAATCACATGCTTGTGCACGCGGTGCGTGGAGGGCCGCGTGCAAACTCTGGAGGGGCACGTGCGAATTCTGGAGGGGCACGTGCGAATTCTGGTGGGACACGCAAGAATGCTGGTGGGGCACGCATGAACGCTGGCGCACCAGAAGGGAGTGCGAATGCACTTGGCAACCGAGGTGATAATTCATACATATTGTTGTGATGCTGGTCCATTCATTTATGGTTGCGAGTTTTGCTGAAGACATATGCACACATATGGTGAGCTAAGAATATGAACATTTGCTACTGATGTAGGCCCATTGGGACTGCAAAACCCAATACGCTACAATATAGTAACAAATACATGTTGTTGTCGTGCTGTTCCATTCATTATGGTTGCAATTTTTGCTGAACACTCATCCATACACATACGATGCGATATAGTAGTGCATGAGTGCTAGTGCACTAGAAAGGAGTGCGAATGCATTTGGCAATCGAGGTGACACCCACAAACACACACACGCACACACACGCACACATACACACACAAACGATGCAATATAGTAGGGAGTACATGCATTATTATTTCAAATCTGTTGCGTTAGTCAGTTCATTCATGGTTGTGATTATTTCTAAGCACACACGTACACATATAGTGCGCTTTGATGTGAATCTTGGAACATTTGCTATTGATGCAGGACCGCTTGGACAACAAAACGCCCTAAGCAGCACAAATTCAGGTACGTGTTCGATAATGTTGGTGCGCATTCAAACTCAAACAATACAATATAGTCATGAATGCATGCAAATTTATTATTACACATTTATCATGCTTACACATATATGTGTTTACATGTTGTTGTGATGCTGGTCCATTCATTTATGGTTGCGATTTTTGCTGAACACACACGCACACATATGGTGAGCTAAGAATATGAACATTTGCTACTGATGTAGGCCCACTGGGACGGCAAAACGCTCTTAACAATGCAGGTGCGCATAAATGATATTCATGTAGGCTGACCCAAAACATCTAAACATTTGCTATTGATGTAGGCCCACTGAGACAGCAAAACTCAATACGATACAATATAGTAACAAATACATGTTGTTGTGATGCTGGTCCATTCATTTATGGTTGCGATTTTTGCTGAACACACACGCACACATATGGTGAGCTAAGAATATGAACATTTGCTACTGATGTAGGCCCACTGGGACGGCAAAACGCTCTTAACAATGCAGGTGCGCATAAATGATATTCATGTAGGCTGACCCAAAACATTTAAACATTTGCTATTGATGTAGGCCCACTGAGACAGCAAAACCCAATACGATACGATATAGTAACAATCGAGGTGACACCCACAAACACACACACGCACACACACGCACACATACACACACAAACGATGCAATATAGTAGGGAGTACATGCATTATTATTTCAAATCTGTTGCGTTAGTCAGTTCATTCATGGTTGTGATTATTTCTAAGCACACACGTACACATATAGTGCGCTTTGATGTGAATCTTGGAACATTTGCTATTGATGCAGGACCGCTTGGACAACAAAACGCCCTAAGCAGCACAAATTCAGGTACGTGTTCGATAATGTTGGTGCGCATTCAAACTCAAACAATACAATATAGTCATGAATGCATGCAAATTTATTATTACACATTTATCATGCTTACACATATATGTGTTTACATGTTGTTGTGATGCTGGTCCATTCATTTATGGTTGCGATTTTTGCTGAACACACACGCACACATATGGTGAGCTAAGAATATGAACATTTGCTACTGATGTAGGCCCACTGGGACGGCAAAACGCTCTTAACAATGCAGGTGCGCATAAATGATATTCATGTAGGCTGACCCAAAACATCTAAACATTTGCTATTGATGTAGGCCCACTGAGACAGCAAAACTCAATACGATACAATATAGTAACAAATACATGTTGTTGTGATGCTGGTCCATTCATTTATGGTTGCGATTTTTGCTGAACACACACGCACACATATGGTGAGCTAAGAATATGAACATTTGCTACTGATGTAGGCCCACTGGGACGGCAAAACGCTCTTAACAATGCAGGTGCGCATAAATGATATTCATGTAGGCTGACCCAAAACATTTAAACATTTGCTATTGATGTAGGCCCACTGAGACAGCAAAACCCAATACGATACGATATAGTAACAAATACATGTTGTCGTGATGTTGGTCCATTCATTTATGGTTGCAATTTCATCTTGGTCCATAATGATTGCGATTTTTGCTGAACACACATTACATGTATAGTGAGCTGAGATGTTTGCATGCTGTTGCCACACTGTAAATTTTATTTATGGTTGTGATTATTGCTAAGCGCACATGCACAGGTTTAGTGAGCTAAAAAAAATAATAAAATATATATAAATATATATACATATATACATATATATATATATATGAATGTTGCAATCATTGTATCATACACACCAAGTATGCATGTACGAATGCATACATGAACATATATCACTAAGTACAGTTTGGTGTAACACTCGCATGTTTGAGTACTCGCACCAACAATTTGTTTTCACCAGGACCAGCTGGCCAGCAAAATGCCCTCAACAGCACAAATTCAGGTCCAGTTGGAAGGCAGAATGCGCAAAGAAATGGTACTTCCCTTCTCAGACATATTTGTGCAAACCACACTTCATTGTTTGTGAATTCACTTTAGATCTTTTTCTGTGGTCGCATGTAAAACCGAGGTGAACCCTTTGTATTTAGTGCATCGTTTTTACTGTGGCCATACATGTTGAACACAGGCCCAAAAGAAACCAAGACCCACTTGGAACGTGCGCAACTCGCACGCGCATGGCTCGGTCTACCACCGTTGTCCTCACTAGAACAAGTGAATCCGATTTATTTTGACAACTTGCAGCATCAACAACCATGCAGCATAGGCGACTGCCCACTAGCTGAACTAGCGCTATCATTTAATGACCGTGCGCCAGCTCAGATTTGCTGCGACAATCATCGAAGGGGACCAGCTCACAATCAACGTCCAGCTTGCAAGACGTGCCAGTTGATATGCGCTAGAGATGACGAGCGCACTGACATAGATCGAGTCCCAAACGACACAGCGTCCGCTGGGTGCTTGCAGGTGCGAACATTATACTCATGACTCCACATATCCATGTAACACGTTTTTCATCATTTGTATGCATATGCCATATAGTAAATGGTGCCTTGAAATCGCTAACACGCGTGTACATGTCACAATACAGACGGCTTGGGCGCATTCTGACGTCGGCAAAACTTTCATCGATTCTGTAAAATGGCATACTCCTTACAAATACGACGAACATGGTAACAAGCTGGTGTTTTGGACTGACGACATTGGTAATGAACACGAATGGGCGATGCCAACAGAATTCATACCGGCGCATCAACAATATATTACAGGCTTTCCCAATGAAAGCGTGGCCTCATTGCTGAATTCAAGTGTGACTCTTCAGGATGGACAACAAGGCACTGTGCTGATACGAAAAGGCTTGACAGCACATTTCTTAGTGCGACTTACTGCCGGTGGATTATGTGAAGTTCATCGCCAGCAAATTTGCAGCGTGCAGGTATATTTACATGTTATACATACACATTGTGCGAAAGACAAAAATCTTACTAAATTTAAATGCTTATGTAGCATGTATAATATAGTAAATTCTTGCACAACATGCTACTGTGTAAATACGCCACAGACTAAGCGCACCAACAATTGTAATGCTTGCGTGCCGAATAAGTTGCTGTGATATACCTTCAATATCATGATATATGATACGTGATCAAAATATTCATCGAACACAATAACGCACTTTAGTATGCATTCGTCGCATCTAACTTTCACAAACCTCCAAATGTCATGTACATTTTTATCCATCCAACACAATAACCTTCTCAGTTTGTATTCATTTACAACATATATGTTTTATATTCATCTATGGCGTTCAACAATAGCATTTGTGTTTTTGCAGACCTCAGTTTTGCCTACGCCTCCCTCTTCAGAAATATCTGCAGCAGTCCAAGACTTCTTGGATTCTTTATACGCCACAGACTAAGCGCAGCAACAATTGTAATGCTTGCGTGCCGAATAAATTGCTGTGATATACCTTCAATATCATGATATATGATACGTGATCAAAATATTCATCGAACACAATAACGCACTTTAATGTGCATTCGTCGCATCTAACTTTCACAAACCTCCAAATGTCATGTACATTTTTATCCATCCAACACAATAACCTTCTCAGTTTGTATTCATCTCCAGCATATATGTTTTATATTCATCTATGGCGTTCAACAATAGCATTTGTGTTTTTGCAGACCTCAGTTTTGCCTACGCCTCCCTCTTCAGTAATATCTGCAGCAGTCCAAGACTTCTTGGATTCTTTATACAATGCAGACCACGTTTGCGGACCTGCCTCACGCGTCACAGTTCTAGCGCCTGCAAACACCACAGAGACATCTGCTGGCGACACTGAACCTGCGCGCACACGTCCACGATTGACCACCACAATCACAACGCCAACCGCCACTGATGTGGCCATGACCGATATTTTTCTCACAGCTCGTTCTGAGGATTTCCATGTGGCTGCGCCGTCCACTGCGCAAACGCACTCATCCACTAGACGATTGCCCACCACAATCACAACGCCAACCGCCACCGATGTGGCCATGACCGATATTTTTCTCACAGCTGGTTCAGAGGATTTCCATGTGGCTACGCCGTCCACCGCGCAAACGCACTCATCCGATAGCGCACGCACACCACGTGCCTTACCTTGCGCTTCTGGCTCAACAGCAGCGTAGGACGTCGTACGCGATTGTTCATTCTCCGAAGTCGATTTCGCTAGCATGAGCGTAGATGACATTCGTACCCACGTCGCGCATCGAACGATCATAGACACTTCGAACCCGCATGAAGATGGCGATCGTGACATTCGTACATTCAATCCTCTTAAGCTAAAACATTGTAGCAAATGCCATCTTTGGGTATTTCGGTGGAAGTCGTGCAACCTAAGCCATCAATCTGGCTGCGTATGTGGTGACAAAGCAAGCGGGCGTTTGGCTGAGAAAATGCGTAGTGATTATCCACTCCGACCGTTGCCAGAGGATGTTATCGACTTCTATCGGTCAGGCGTATTACTTAAACATGGGTTCAAGACCAACGCTTTGTGTGCATTATCCGCCTTGACCTTGCCAGCGGACGGTGACATCCGCAAACACAACGAATTGCATCTTCCATGGCAAAACAGCTGCTTCAAAATGCACGGTCTCACATACGCGCGTATTTTGCAAAACAATCATACAAATAGCTCTATCTCCTATTATTTCGGCGGACCAGATTTCCATAATCGCGCCGCAGCACAACGCTCTTCAGTGCACGGTCCTGGTGTGCCGACCCGGATTTTTGATATTACACGCAAATCCTTGCAACAACATAATCACCTAGTGCGCGAACTTATTGCACTCCGAGATACCCCTTCTGATGATGCAGCCATCAGTTTCCACACTGCTGATCCGGATGCACCACAGGCGTGTAATCGGGAATTCTTCACTGTCACGAGCTTCCCGCCCAGTGCGATGCCTGGACCTAGACAGTACGTATACTTCAAAAACAGCACAGTGGAGAATACGCAAGCACAATTTGTGGAATCTCTTGATCCTTTGTATGAACCACTAGCGTATCCCTTAGTGTTTTTTCACGCTGAGCGAGGATTCACACCGCCAGTCGAAAGGCGTGGCAACTCACTCACTCTAGCGCAATACTCCATCGCGCGCATAGCGTTGCCAGAACGTCTTGAGGATAGCACCTATTTATGGTACATGAACGAGAACAGCGACCGTATTCCATGCAGCCGGCTAGACACCATGCCCTGGTTATCACAGCAGTACGCCTTGGATTCTTTCAGTCGTATTCGCGAACAACGGCTACAGCATGTGCGCAACAACCAGCAATTGCTAAATCGACGCCCAGCGGTTTGTAACGAGGATGCTGCAGACAACGCAGATGGCACGCAGCAAGGTCGTCACGTGCGCATTCCAAAATCATTCCCTTCATCACCAAAATTCCTGTCCAACAAAGTTTTAGACGCCTTGGAAACAGTGCGCTTCTGCGGGCGACCACTCACTTTTTTGACTTTTACGACCAACCCAAAATGGCAAGAGCTTTTGGAAATGCTGCCTGCCGGATGCACCGCGTATGACTGCCCGGCTATCACGAACCGAGTCTTCAAGATGAAGTTGGACGCGTTCCTCACAGAGCTCAAGTGCGGTTCTTTATGGTCGATGACATTAGTGTCGGAGAATTCGTCTACCAATCCAGCAGAACGTGTATGGACATACAGCTTAAGACGATCTGATATGCCGAATACAGTTCCTGGATACATGGTATGACATCTTACCATAAGCTCCTTGATTATTATTTCTTTGCAACTATATATTCATTCACATCTTTTAAACGTTGCATAATGAGTGCAAGCACATTCAGCGACGCTCTGCAAAATAACACCACATTGGATGCATGCGTAATAGTGTTGATGCTATAGATCCATGCAAAATCATGTATATTTGTTTCAATTTTGCATTATTTAAACATCATGCTATTCATGTATATGTACCCATAGTACCTTGTATAACAAAATGCTCTTAATATGTTAACTAATGTTTACCAAAACATTGAGCCTCTTAGAATTGCCTAAATAGACGTCGCATAATGTTTAATTGTGGTCGCTGCAAACATTGTGGTTGTCTAAAAAAGCGGTGTGCTTGCAATAAAAACATAGCATGTGTTATTTTGTGCACATGTTGCAATGATGCGTCCACTATACCTTGTGAAACATTTTGGTGGCTTATGCAAACAAATATGCATGATACGCAGGTGAGCGTAATTGAATTCCAGAAGCGCGGCCTTCCGCATGCACACATTGTCTTTCGCCCTGCCGTGATGCCCGTCGGCGCGGACCATACATCCGCACCGGAAGGTTCATTACAGCCATGGGCAGACAATTTTACTTGCGCGCAGAAGCCGACCCCCGACGTGCTTGCGGAGCATGGCATGCTAGCGCGCTTACCGTCTAATGGCTACACCATCTCGAAGCACATGCGCGCCATTAACTACCGCGACATGCAGCGGATGTGCCCGAAGGCCAAGTTCTACATCAATCGACGCTCACCATCCACACGCGAGATATGCATGGAGATGAAGCAACTGGTCTGTGGCGACCGTGATTGCATGGATGGCTACTCCTCGACTTCACGGAACGGTCATCGCACGTCCGGTCCAATGGAGCATGGCCCACATCCTTATGATGATTACCGCCCAGCAAAATGGTGCAAGAAGACTGAACAAGGATTCTGCAAGAGCGTGTTCCCGCGTCCATGCGGCGACACTCGCAAAGTGGATAATGGCTTCATCGAGCTGAAGCGACGCGAGGGCCCTCAGATCCGCAGCGGCTGGACAGCAAGCGACGAATTTGTGGTGGCGTACAACGTATGGATGTTGTTTAAGTACAAGACCCACATAAATGTAGAAATTGCAGCCAAGGTATCAGTGATTGCGTATTTGTACAAATACTTGTTCAAAGGAGGCGACCGCGCACGCTACGAGATTCGCCGTGACGCAAATGGCAATGAGGTGGTGGACGAGATCGCAGATTGGAAACAAGGCATGTATACTTCCGCAACTGAAGCTTGCTGGCTCCTCTGGGAGATGGACAAGTTCAATAACTCTCCAGCTGTGGACGTGATGGATGTGCACTTAATCACCCCACACTCGCGTGAAGACGCACTTGGAAGCTCCGAGTTCGAGAAGTACGTCTTTCGCCCACCAGAGGTGGACGCCTATGCCCAGGAGCATTTCAATGTGCACGCCCTCACCGCCACCGAGTTCAGGCGGCTTTTCATGGCTACGACCACCGCGCCCGCCGACGTCAAGGCGCAATGTGAAGATGTATTCGGTAAACGATGCAAAGTGGATCCCACTGCACTGCTGCGATCAAGACCTCATACCACATTTTATATGCGCGATGCACCTGCGCCAGACGCCATTGTCCGCCCTGTTTGGTTCCGCGATATGCACGCTCACGGTGGGACAACCACATATTATTATCCGTGCCAACCTGCGGATCGGCACATTGCCCGTTTACAACGCGTGTATAAAGTGGGCAGCGAACTCTGGTACTTTCGCATGTTTGTCATGAACAAACCAATCCCGCTCGTGACTGAGGACACCGCTCGCGATCCGCTCAAACCCATTCTAGAACTGACACCGGAGAAGACCTTCCAATCCGTGGCGAGACTGCTGCATCTTGTGCCTCACGAACACGAAGCTGAGATAGCGATGGCGGAAGCTGTCGCTTCGCATGCAACGCCGTCAAGCTTGATCTCTTTGTTTGTTGTGCTTACCATAGGGGGTTACCCCACTGAACGCTTACTCAATGCACCAGAGCATGCCTACATTCGAGAGGCGATGTGCATCGAATTTGTAGGCGCTGAGGATGATAGACACCAAAAACTGCTTGTCGAGCTGAAGAGGCACTTCGAAGCCAACGGCAAAACACTTACAGATTATGATATTGAAGAACCAGCCCTCATCGATTGCTCTGAGCTCGCACAACACCGCTCCTACTGGAAAGCGCAATCACCAATGCTCACTGCGTACCTCGCCGCACATAAGTTGTTCAGTGAGCAGCAACGAATCGTAGATCGAGTAAAGGTGCTTCTTGGGGTCGCTGACACTAACACTGCTTCTACTTCCGCACCGAGGCAGTCACAAAACTCCTCAGCATTCGCATTGTCATTTCCAATCATATTCATTGACGGCCCAGCCGGCACCGGCAAAACCACCACCATCACGCATCTGCTCTATGACTTGCGTTTGAATCACGACAAAGTTTGCCTCGCCTCTGCGACCACCGCACTCGCCGCTCAACTCTATCATCAAGGTGAAACAGTGCACGCTTTAGCCAAACTCAACGTGACCAAAGTCAATGAGGAGATCATTGAAAGCATGCTACAAGACGATGACTCTCGCATGGAGCTGCTAGGTAGCGCTGACGTCATTGTGGTCGATGAGGCGCCTTCACTATTACGCGGGAATTTAGAGGCTCTCACACAAGTACTTGAGCGTGCTGGCTTTGGCGGGGTGCTCATCTTAAGCGGGGATTTCCGCCAGATCGCGCCGGTTGTACGCGGTGGCGGACGCGCTGACATTGTTGACGCATCACCACGCCGCTCTCCGCTGTGGCCACACGTGGAAGTGCACCGCCTCACGGAACTTCGCCGTCAGCCAGACGATAGCGACTATGCCAAAATTGTCACTGCGACCGGAGATGATACACACATAAAGGAGCTGCCTACTGAAGGCGCTGACGACCCCACTCTTGTTTCTGGGGCCTCGCTTGTGGATCTGTCCATCATTCCAGACGCACAACGTTTCACTGGTACGTCGCATCTTGCAATCGATCGCAATGGACACATGTTCATGCGACTTGTTCATGCATTGTGATATATCAATGTGCAATCACATCCTCTTATGCATATGCTCCAAGAATTGTCAACAACGCCTCAAAATGTATTACATATCCGTGTATACTGTACTAAGCCCTCATGATGTGAATTTATTGACCTACTCATGTTGGACATCCACATACCATGAATATCAAAGTTATCAATGCATCTGTTGACTTTGAGATGTTATAATAGTTTAATCTGAAGTTCACTGTTAATGTATCAACAACAAATAACTAATGCACGAAGGTGGTGACAATATGCATAGGTGACACTTTACAAGACGCGTTGCACTTCGTTTTCAGTGAGAACGTTGACGACTTCGATGAAAGCGCCATATTGGCTACATCATGCGCCGCAGTCAACTTTTGGAACACCAAGATCCAGGAACAACGCAACATAGATGGCGGAGCGATGAAGACATACATTAGCCACAACTCCGTAAATGACAGCTTCGCTTACGCCGAAGATTTCAACAGCTCAGATTTCTTAAATAGCCGAGAGGAGAACGGCGTCCCTTTGCATGAGCTCACACTAGCAGTGAACGACATGTGCTACTTGATGCGCACTATCAACAAAAAAGTCGGGCTAGTCACAAGCACACGATTGCGCGTGGTGGCGTTACACGAGCGCTCAGTGCATGTTATAATTGTAGGAGATCACACAAACACAGTGCACATCATCCCGCGCATCACGTTCATATTCTCGCCGCAGCTCTCTAACTTAGAGATACACCGTCGACAATTTCCACTATGCTTAGCATACGCCATGACTGTGAATCGCTCGCAAGGTCAAACGTTAAAGCGAGTCTTGCTGGATACGACTCGTCCTGCCTTTTCCCACGGACATCTCTATGTGGCATTATCTCGAGTGCGCGACCGGCATTCAATTGCCCTTTTCAATAGAAACCAAATTCCATCCAACTTCCAACTCACCGTTGCGTATAGCGAACTCCTCAAAGACGACACTAATTTCTCCAGCACCACTTCTGTGCTCCGTTTCGCTGATCTTAGTGCAAATCAGACAACGCGCAACCATGCGCCGCACCTTCCCGATGAGCCCACCACAGCGGACGACGTCACTTCTTTGTTCCTAAATGCTGCGATGTCAGATTTCACAATATCCCACTTAGAGCAACCCGATGATCTTTTCGCGCATGATGCGCAGACCGACTTGTGATGTGCATGGATTTGAATAATGTATGCAAGCACTAATGCACATTCAATAACATGTAATACATTTGATATGTTCTGATGCACCAGCAATTCCTCACTCCTTGTGTCAATTGAAAACGATTCATACCATCAAGCAAATCTTCACACATCGTGTTCTCATACAATTGTGCATATGTTAGTGAATGCGTCATTTAAAAATACATAACATTATCTAACAATTCCTCAGCACTCGCATTATTAACAATTCCTCAGCATTTCATACGAGCCAGCATATCCACATGCTTGATGTTATGCTGTTCATTGACTATTATCTGATATTTACTATCCCAATCTCTTGAATATCCATTGTTTTCGTTTATTCTGAGCATACTTTACGCCCCAAAGTTCATGTTATTCAGAAAATACCTAATACCATAGATTGCAAACATATATCATAATCTGATGTCACAGTATACCACTTAGAGCAACCCGATAATCTCTTTGCGCACGACGCGTAGTCAGCTAGAATATATCCGATATATTATTGTCGGTTGAAACCTGTTATCATATAGGATTTACAGCTCTGAAATTACTTACACATTAGGTTGCATAAGCTGAAAATCGACTTACAAATAAGCTGAAAATCTGCTTATGCATAAGCTGAAAATTAGCCTACGAATAAGCTGAAAATCTGCTTCTGCATAAGCTGAAAATCAAACTATGAATAAGCTGAAAATCAGCTTATGCATAAGCTGAAAATTAGCCTACGAATAAGCTGAAAATCAAACTATGAATAACCTGAAAATCAGCTTATGCATAAGCTGAAAATTAACCTACGAATAAGCTGAAAATCACTCCATTGAGCACACGATTTTCCCTATGAGTCTATACGTAATACGCGTATAATCTCGGACCCCTGAAACACGTATAATACGCGTATAATACGCTTGGGGGGGTAGCGTATACCACAACATAGGTTGAAATATGTTCTACGTTAAGATATAGTATATCATAAGTTGAGATATGAAATATGTTCTAAATCAAGATATGTTATATGCACCACAGAAATATGTGTAGAAATTCTAAAGATAAATTTCTTCTCTCACTTTAGCTATTCCAAGTGGTTATGTGTGCGTGAGGATTTTATGCAAGATGTTTAGGGCACCACATTCAACATGATCACAATACACTTGCTCACAAAAGCCAATCATGGGGTACGGCGGTCCCCCCGAAGGTAGACCAGCTCGGACACACCCAGCCTTTGTGAGGAGATGTATTCTGATCGTGTTGAATGTAGCAGCGGTGTGTTACATTCACCGTGGTGAATGTAGCAACGGTGCATGCATTGCATACACACAACGCAAGACAACAAATGCTCCGATCAAACACAAGAATTGAGAACACCGTGAGTATCGATTAAAGTATGCACAATCGGAGAAGCAAAATGAGAGCAAAAGAAGCAACCAAAATGTTACAGCAAACACACACCAAAATGTTACAGCACTTGGAACACAAACAACGTTGAATAATTTATTTGTCCGATTGTTCAGCGCGCTCCGCGGCCTTTGCAACCTTCTTGCGTGCACGGCGATTCTTATTCCTATTGGCGGCACGCTTGTTGCTGTTTGGCAACTCGAAGTCGCCATGGAACTTCTTGCAAGCATTGAGAAATTTGAGCGTCACAAAGTTGCCAACGTAATACCTATGGCAATCCTCCTCAAGACGCTCACAAGCCCCTGCAGCATGTGAGAACGCGCTGTTGAAAAACAACAAATCGCCATGGTATAAACGCATTGCGAACTTGTGATCAGGGGCGTGCCAATATTGCACAACGCCTTCGCTCCTACCAACGTCAAAAATGCGAATTCGTGTCAGAAGAGAGCGCACATCAATATCCTTGTGCATAGCACCCTCAAAATCTTTAAGACGATATTGTTGGCCTCCTACGCCATGTCCAGAACTCAAGGGGATACCAGCGTCCAAAAGCACAGACTTTTCGTACTCCACATGCGCACAAAGCACCTTCTCAGAAGGTTCACTCACCAATGTGTACAGCTGCGCGTTCGCAGCGTTCCTCCAACGCCTAACCACCTCGTTGGGTGAGCCATCGGTTTTCTCCCTGAAACTTTCGTTAGGCCAATAGTTCTCGATGGGACAATGCGCTTCGCGCATTGTTTCATTGGCTAACTTCCTGGTGTTGAAAAAGCGATCGTACCTATCGCCAGTCAAATAGTTGAACTCGCTCTCAAAATCGTGTTGCACTACACCACGTTTTACGCGAGGGAACATACGAGCCCCTTCTTCACAAAGGCGCACGTGCGACTCTAATTCCGCTTCAGAAATTGGTGTGGGATTGGTCAACTTACCACACACTATTTCAGCGAGACCATCCTTCACAGAGCTACGCTTTCGCTGGACGTCGTATAGCAAGCATGAAGAATTCTCTTCATGAATAACGTCAGCGCACTCTGCAAGAGGAACACGCTTAGGGCGTGAATCATTCGGAATGTGTGTTCCGTACTTACCAGCCATATGGTTCGGGGAAAATTCGGAAGCCTGGTACACTTTAACTCCTTTGCGTCTCATGACTTCACGTTCTTCAAGTAAATATTGCTCTAAAGTGTTGTCAGAGAGAACCATGCTTTCGAACAGTAGGCACACTCAATGAAAAAAATACAACAACGATACGACCTACACGAGGCAAACACTTGTAACCTTTCACACCGCAAACGCGAAAGTCATGAACTGCTGGTCAAACAAATCGTAACCCTACACCGCGATATCAACGTACACACAATTCAAAAACCGAAAGCGCGAACATGGCACATTTACTGGATATGATAAGATGCTCGCATCGCAATATCGGATCACACCACAATTTGAGGACACCGTAAATATTAAATAATAGATATCCAAACTTTATTATTATGAGTAAGGTATACTAGCGTAAGTGTCACTATGTATCACACGATGCCTACTATAAATATAGCGAGTTGGCGACCTCAATTCAAGCGCGCTTCACTTGATAGCCTAATTTGACTAAAATATCAGTGAATTCGTCCTCGTCTTCGAGATCCACGTAGTACATCACGAACGTCTGGTCCGTCAACTTGTGGCACATAGATCCCTCAGTAAAAGACCTAAACCTGGTCTTGAGATAAGGTTTACACCAATGGAATTGGAGAGCATCACAGAGCGCGAGCATGGTGGTCTCCTCTTCGTTCACTTGGACCTTCCAGTCGCGCAGCACCACCGTTGACGGCCCTTTGTGCTCGCCCATCAGATTTTTAAACACCATACCAGAAGCACTTGCCGCGGCCTCACACATCCGTATCGCAGCAGCGTGCATGGCCGGACACATGGCGATTCCATAGTTGCATACCACCTGACCACCAGGAACGCATTCCAAGGAGGTATACTTCTTCCTGTTGTCTTGCCCGGGGTTGAAAGTGGTGGTCACCAAATCGGGTAATCCCTCCACGGTAAAAATATTTTTCTTCTTCCGCATGTCTTCCCCATTCGTCGGAATGATATCCCGCGACTTCAGAGTAGCGTTCACGATGACGCCAACGAAGCCCGCGGGAGTTCCGATTGGAATAGCGCCGTTGACCTCCTTATCACTCCATGTCGTGTACGGCTGAACTATCAAAGACATGGTGGGCTCCTCCTCGCTACCGCGCGAGCGCTTGCGGCTGAAATTTTTCGTGGGCGCCGAAGCCACTTGATCATCGTCCAAAGTTGCAAAATCGATACTTGCGGAAGCCATTTTGTGAATGAAACCAAAATGAAGCAGAGAACTCGAAAATTACTGTAGTGTTTCCAGGCGGCACATATATATAGTCATCAAACCGCGTCGCAACGATACCGACACAAGCCCAAAGATAACACATCACGATCACATCGACCATCCACACTTCCACGCCGAATGCCCTCATCCGATCGTGCGACCAAAAATAACACCGCGGCCGAAAAGAACGATGCTTGTCTATACGTAAGACGCGTAAATCTCGAGAAAGGTCTGAGACGTAAATTACCCGTCAATTACGTGGGGGCCTCAAATAGGCCAATTTCGTTACGGCACGGCACGTAAAACCGCCGATTTACTCGAAATCGACAATTTTGCCGGAATCCCCATTACATCCTTAGTTGCGATCTTGGACCAATTCTCTATGAAACCCTAGATAACGCAGACAATTCCGTGGACGACGGCTCGCATGACAGCTGCTCCAGGAAGTATCGTGGCTGATAGTTATAGTGAAGAGTGGGAAGATCGATGTTCCGGTTCGTATTTTGTATGGACGAAAATGGATTTTCTGAGTGTTAGTAGTAGTGGTGGAATTCCCAATGTGTAATACGTTTCGTTATGGGTAAATCTCAGAAGGGTCCAAGAACGTAAATTACGCGTAAATAACGTGTAAGGTACAACGTATAGACAAGCATAAGAAAACTATGCCAGCCTGCAAACGCCATGAAAACGTCATGGGTCGCTTCAACAACCAAATCCAACGCGTCGTCCTCATCGTCGGACAAACGAGAACAACACTTTGTTCACGCACGCCAAAAATATAATGAATAAAACCCAATTTCTTTTGGCGATTACCGGTATCTTCAAATGGTTCTAGCCACAACACGCGATAGCGAAAAAATCCCCCCCTTCCCCCTTCGCCCCCCTAACCTCTTTACGCGCACCTCGCTCCACATCACTAATTCACCGCTGAAACGCAGCCGCGCCGAGAAGTAGTAAAAACACAAAACATGACGCGAGCCATTCGAATCCTATCGTATTCCCTATCCCTCTCACTTAACCCCCCGCACCGCACATCCCCAGCATACGCAACCTCCAATCAAACCACGCGCCGCACACCGCGCACCGCCCACCCGCGCATCCGCGACCGCCATCCTACCAAAAGCCCCCTTCCCCCCCACGCACCACGCACCACGGTCACCCGCGCAAACGCCCACTCCCCTCCCCCTCCCCAAACACCTTGGACCTTCACCCATCGATAAACCCGACCCCGCATCACAAAAAACGCAACCGCGTCTAGTGGAGATCCCCTAGATCGACCCGCCTAGTAAGTAAGGTAATTTGGTTTGGGTGAAGATTATAAAGGTCAGAGGTAGTAAGGTAATTTGGTTTGGGTGAAGATTTTAAAGGTCAGAGGTAGGTAATTCACTTCATGCCAAGACGATAAAGATCAGAGGTAGTAAGTAAGGTAATTCACTTCATGCCAAGACGATAAAGATCACTAGGCGCTGTCGATCACAAATATGCGATCTCCACTAGGCGTCGATCTTTTTGGACAGCGCGATTAATCACCATGCGATGTTAACATGGATATCGCCATTACATCATATGACCGCAGGATCATGTGCGCGACAGTGCTTTGCTTTTTGCTTCCCAGCATGCCATGCCATAACGCGTGGGTGGCGTCGTGGTACATACACGCGACTGTTGTGGCACTGTCATCGTTAGCGTCTGGCGATCGTGAGATGGAACATTCGACTGTATCGCCCGTTGGGATTCGAGCTTTGCTGCTGCTGCTGATTAAGGTAAGGTAAGGTAAGGTAAGGTAATTTGGTTTGGGTGAAGATTATAAAGGTCAGAGGTAGGTAAGGTAATTCGGTTTGGGTGAAGATTATAAAGGTCAAAGGTAAGGTCAGAGGTCTAGGCGCTGTCGATCACAAGTATGCGATCTCCACTAGGCGTCGATCTTATTGGACAGCACCATTAATTACCATGCGATGTTAACATGGATATCGCCATTACATCACATGACCGCAGGATCATGTGCGCGACAGTGCTTTGCTTTTTGCTTCCCAGCATGCCATGCCATAACGCGTGGGTGGCGTCGCGGTGCATACACGCGACTGCAGTGGCAGTGTCATCGTTAGCGTCTGGCGATCGTGAGATCGAAAATTCGACTGCGTCGCCCGTTGGGATTCGAGCTTTGCTGCTGCTGCTGATTAAGGTAAGTAAGGTAAGGTACTAGGCGCTGTCGATCACAAATATGCGATCTCCACTAGGCGTCGATCCTTTTGGACAGCACCATTAATTACCATGCGATGTTAACATGGATATCGCCATTACATCATATGACCGCAGGATCATGTGCGCGACAGTGCTTTGCTTTTTGCTTCCCAGCATGCCATGCCATAACGCGTGGGTGGCGTCGTGGTACATACACGCGACTGTTGTGGCACTGTCATCGTTAGCGTCCGGCGATCGTGAGATGGAACATTCGACTGTATCGCCCGTTGGGATTCGAGCTTTGCTGCTGCTGCTGCTGCTGATTAAGGTAAGGTAAGTAAGGTACTAGGCGCTGTCGATCACAAATATGCGATCTCCACTAGGCGTCGATCTTTTTGGACACCGCGATTAATTACCATGCGATGTTAACATGGATATCGCCATTACATCATCTGACCGCAGGATCATGTGCGCGACAGTGCTTTGCTTTTTGCTTCCCAGCATGCCATGCCATAACGCGTGGGTGGCGTCGCGACAAATGTACGCGACTGCAGTGGCACTGTCATCGTTGGCGTCTGGCGATCGTGAGATCGAAAATTCGACTGCGTCGCCCGTTGGGATTCGAGCTTTGCTGCTGCTGCTGCTGATTAAGGTAAGGTACTAGGCGCTGTCGATCACAAATATGCGATCTCCACTAGGCGTCGATCTTTTTGGACAGCACGAATAATTACCATGCGATGTTAACATGGATATCGCCATTACATCATATGACCGCAGGATCATGTGCGCGACAGTGCTTTGCTTTTTGCTTCCCAGCATGCCATGCCATAACGCGTGGGTGGCGTCGTGGTACATACACGCGACTGCAAGTGTCATCGTTAGCGTCTGGCGATCGTGAGATGGAACATTCGATTGTATCGCCCGTTGGGATTCGAGCTTTGCTGCTGCTGCTGCTGATTAAGGTAAGGTACTAGGCGCTGTCGATCACAAATATGCGATCTCCACTAGGCGTCGATCTTTTTGGACAGCACGATTAATTACCATGCGATGTTAACATGGATATCGCCATTACATCATATGACCGCAGGATCATGTGTGCGACAGTGCTTTGCTTTTTGCTTCCCAGCATGCCATGCCATAACGCGTGGGTGGCGTCGTGGTACATACACGCGACTGTTGTGGCACTGTCATCGTTAGCGTCTGTCGATCGTCAGATCGATAATTCGACTGCGTCGTTCGTTGGGATTCGAGCTTTGCTGCTGCTGCTGCTGATTAAGGTAAGTAAGGTAAGTAAGGTACTAGGCGCTGTCGATCACAAATATGCGATCTCCACTAGGCGTCGATCTATTTGGACAACACGATTAATTACCATGCGATGTTAACATGGATATCGCCATTACATCATATGACCGCAGGATCATGTGCGCGACAGTGCTTTGCTTTTTGCTTCCCAGCATGCCATGCCATGACGCGTGGGTGGCGTCGTGGTACATAGACGCGACTGTTGTGGCAGTCATCGTTAGCGTCTGGCGATCGTGAGATGGAACATTCGACTGTATCGCCCGTTGGGATTCGAGCTTTGCTGCTGCTGCTGCTGCTGCTGCTGCTGCTGATTGACTAAGTACTAGGCCCGGTCGATCTTAAATTAAGATCTCCACTAGGCGCATCTGACGGTCGATGGGATTATTTATCTTGCCGACGTGGCGCACTCGAGAGATCCGAACATGAACATCGAGTCTGCCATTCCATTAATGATTTGACATTTCTCGAACCTCGCGTCTGCTATGCAATGTAAAAGCGAATCTATCTGATTTCCGAACATCGCGTCGGCCATGCGATGTTTAAATCATTTTCGCCATTACACTATCTGACCGTAGGATCATGTGCGCGACAGTGCTTTGCTTTTTGCTTCCCAGCATGCCATGCCGTAACGCGTGGGTGGCGTCGTGGTACATACACGCGACTGTTGTGGCACTGTCATCGTTGGCGTCTGGCGATCGTGAGATCGAAAATTCGACTGTGTCGCCCGTTGGGATTCGAGCTTTGCTGCTGCTGCTGCTGCTGCTGCTGCTGCTGATTGACTAAGTACTAGGCCCGGTCGATCTTAAATTAAGATCTCCACTAGGCGCATCTGACGGTCGATGGGATTATTTATCTTGCCGACGTGGCGCACTCGAGATATCCGAACATGAACATCGAGTCTGCCAGTCCATTAATGATTTGACATTTCTCGATCCTCGCGTCTGTTATGCAATGTAAAAGCGAATCTGTCTGATTTCCGAACATCGCGTCGGCCATGCGATGTTTAAATCATTTTCGCCATTACACTATCTGACCGTAGGATCATGTGCGCGACAGTGCTTTGCTTTTTGCTTCCCAACATGCCATGCCATAACGCGTGGGTGGCGTCGCGATAAATGTACGCGACTGCAGTGGCACTGTCATCGTTGGCGCCTGGCGATCGTGAGATCGAAAATTCGACTGCGTCGCCCGTTGGGATTCGAGCTTTGCTGCTGCTGCTGCTGCTGCTGCTGCTGCTGCTGCTGCTGCTGCTGATTGACTATGTAAGTAAGTAAGGTAATTTACTTGGTGCCAAGATTATAAAGGTCAGAGGTCTAGGCCCGGTCGATCTTAAATTAAGATCTCCACTAGGCGCATCTGACGGTCGATGGGATTATTTATCTTGCCGACGTGGCGCACTCGAGAGATCCGAACATGAACATCGAGTCTGCCATTCCATTAATGATTTGACATTTCTCGATCTTCGCGTCTGCTATGCAATGTAAAAGCGAATCTATCTGATTTCCGAACATCGCGTCGGCCATGCGATGTTTAAATCATTTTCGCCATTACATCATATGACCGCAGGATCATGTGCGCGACAGTGCTTTGCCTTTTGCTTCCCAGCATGCCATGCCATAACGCGTGGGTGGCGTCGCGATAAATGTACGCGACTGCAGTGGCACTGTCATCGTTAGCGCCTGGCGATCGTGAGATGAAACATTCGACTGTATCGCCCGTTGGGATTCGAGCTTTGCTGCTGCTGCTGCTGCTGCTGCTGCTGCTGCTGCTGCTGATTGACTAAGGTAAGGTAATTTGGTTTGGGTGAAGATTATAAAGGTCAGAGGTAGTAAGTAAGGTAATTTACTTGATGCCAAGACGATAAAGGTCAGAGGTAGGTAAGGTAAGGTAATTTGGTTTGGTTGAAGATTATAAAGGTCAAAGGTAGGTAAGTAAGGTAATTTGGTTTGGGTGAAGATTATAAAGGTCAGAGGTCTAGGCGCTGTCGATCACAAATATGCGATCTCCACTAGGCGTCGATCTTTTTGGACAGCACCATTAATTACCATGCGATGTTAACATAGATATCGCCATTACATCATATGACCGCAGGATCATGTGCGCGACAGTGCTTTGCTTTTTGCTTCCCAGCATGCCATGCCATAACGCGTGGGTGGCGTCGTGGTACATACACGCGACTGTTGTGGCACTGTCATCGTTAGCGTCTGGCGATCGTGAGATCGAAAATTCGACTGCGTCGCCCGTTGGGATTCGAGCTTTGCTGCTGCTGCTGCTGCTGATTGACTAAGGTACTAGGCGCTGTCGATCACAAATATGTGATCTCCACTAGGCGTCGATCTTTTTGGACAGCACGATTAATTACCATGCGATGTTAACATGGATATCGCCATTACATCATATGACCGCAGGATCATGTGCGCGACAGTGCTTTGCTTTTTGCTTCCCAGCATGCCATGCCATAACGCGTGGGTGGCGTCGCGACTACATAAGAGGCGTGTAGTGGGGGAGTATCCTTATTATATACACTTGTATCTCTTAAGTACCTTATGTATTTGCCAGGATTTCCCAATATTTCGGAACGCCTCTTATGTAGTGAGTACCTACGGTTATCTACGGCAGCATTGCGTAAGTCGACACAGCGGAATCGCAAAAATGAAGGAATCGTTAACTAATTTATTTTTGTTATTCCTGCGTTTTTCAATATAACCGCCTACTTACCACCCATGCCCGCCTTGCATTGCTCGCTCCCCAGCTCGCAACCATATATCAATTGATTGATTGTTGTATGTGTTCCGATGTGAGGATATATTACTATAGTATTAATCCCCTTTTTGGAACATCTTCAGCGATATTCTTTGAATGTTGCCATTACATTTCTGGAAATCTGCGACAATCTCTGAACTCTGATTTTTTTGTATTTCTTGGAAATCTGCGACAACTTAAAAGCAACAATCGAAGATGGTTGCCGGTCTTGTGTGTTATGTGTTCCGATGTAAGGATATAATACTCTAATATTAATCCCCAGTTTCGAACATCTTCAGCAACATTGCCATTACATTTCTGGAAATCTGTGACAATCTCTGAAAAGTTAGAAATAATCTTATGTGCGTTCCAATGTAAGGATATAATACTCTAATATTAATCCCCAGTTTGGTACACTTTCTTTTCTTCGGGTACTTTATCTTCTGGGAATTGATTCCCCGGGAAACCGAAGAAATTTATCAAGAAAAATTAATAGGAATTAGTTCCATTAAAAATCTCAATTGTAAACCATCTGTTAATACTTTAGTGGACGTAATATCCAATTCTAAATCATTTGATGCAATAACATTAACAGTGGAAACAATATTATAATCAGTTCCCGTTACATTGAAACTTGAAACTCTTACAATATAATTGGTACCTATAACATTGTTAATATTTGTATCACTATGTTGAATTTTAAATTTTGTCAAAAGAGCACTTCCATCACTTACATTAGGGTCATCCGGACTTAATGCAAAATTAAAATAATTAATGAACGATGTATCAAATTTCAATATTCTCATTCCTTGACCATCTTGAATCAATCCTTTTTTACATTTGGAATAATCTATTTTGTTTTCAATTTGAACAGAATTACATTCTATATCATTACAACCTATATCATTACAATTCACAATATCATTGCAACCTATTATGTCACCCGACATGTTAATTCTGAAAAATTCAGATGCACTACCATCAGGTTTTTTTTGAAAATTTATAAAATATATAGTTTTTGCATTTGATATGTCAACGTCTGCGGTATTCAAATTTATGAAACTGTTACCTGTTTTTTTAATTCCAAATAAATTAATATTTGTTGTATCATTTTGGGCGGTGTTGTTTATCGCTCCATTAACTCTTGCATTACCATTCACTTTTAAACCTGAATTTGTGTTTACTTGCAAAGTTTCACCACTAACAATAACATCATTTGGATTACTTGCATCATTCCCACTTGCCAATATAATAATTGCATTTCCAAGTCCTTTTGTATTCACTACGCTATTTACATCCACCGTACTGTCTCCAAGCAGTCCTATTGCATTTCCAAAAGATATATCGTTATTGATTTTTACACTTGCTCCAGCGGTTGCCGGTTCCAAAACATCATTTGTTTCGGTCCATTTTGAAGTTTGTGTAGGATTGTATGTTTGACCATTTACCGTATCACATTGTAAATTTGTACACACTAAACTTTGTCCAAAGCTACTCATCTGTCTATACTATAATTATGTAAAATAATTGAATCCTGGGCTTACCCAAATCAATACACCGCCACCCGCACCAGCCACTTTTGATTCCATAGCTGTTCCGATATATGAATCGCCCGCCGTAATCTGAGCACTATTAATTTCACCGCTTACTATGCATTTCACACGTTGGCCCTTTACATACGTATTATCTGTAGCAGCGGCATTCCTACATGTCGTGAAACCACGTCCAATCAACACGAAACAACTCTGAGTTGCAGCACTGTCTTGAATACAGACTCCGATGGGTGTACAATTCTGATTACTTTGAGTGTATGAGTTATTGAACGGTTGAACTCCATTCACGTTGTTTATTCCATCATCATCAAACATGACAATCGTCGAAGCAGTAATCGTATTGGCGGTATTATTTACAAATGTGAAAACATCCCCTGTGAACCTAAGCGGGTTTGCTGGAAGGGTGGTATGAGCGTACGCTTTCGTGATGAGTGTCAAAGGTACGCCTGATAGTGTGAGTGAGTTGGTTGAACTTGGATAAGCATAATTTAATGAATTGGATAGAATGATACCCGATGCATCGAGGTCTCCACTCAGATTTATGTTTGGGGCTGTATCGCCGTTTGCGACCACTTGTGCGAGCGTACCTACGGAACCTTGAAGTACTGCTCCACTTCTAACTTCGTTTGATGCTGAATCGTAATACAATTGTAGACTTTCTGAACTTACATCAGGACTGGCCCTAATAGGTCTGATATAGCAACTACTTGCGACACCGGCGTTTAATTCAACACCGCTCGCGTTCAAAACGATTGTGTTATCTGTGTTTACCGTACTCTGGGTACTATTTTGTCCTGCCAGAGCACCTATGTTTATGGAACTTTCACCGGCTGTAGATTCACCTGCATATTTTCCGATATTCACTGCTGCATCTTTGCAATTGTTCTGCCCACAGTCGTCCCCAATAGACACGACATAATCACCGCAGTTATTATTACACGCACCAGAACCAATGGCAATTGTGTCATTACTGGTTGTATTATTAATAGATAGTGCATTGCGGCCGATTGCTATAGAACGGTCTCCAATGTGGTCGCAATTAACAAATCCTTGAGTTTGTTCTCCGATTGATACTTTGCCAAATCCACCAGAGCCTGATTCAATTCTAAGATTATTTCCGGTTAATGTCTCTTGAGATACATTCATCGTACCCGTACCGCTATATGAAATATCAGTAACATCGCTGATGGCTCCTCTGGTTGTTACATCCTGAAGTGTGGAAGTATCAGGCTGAAGGGGTAGCCCCGTCAATTGAGAACCATTACCAATAAATGCTGATGCAGTAATACTATTTGTGGTAGTGCTTCCTTGGTCAGTCACTGATTGTAGATTCTGATTTGCACCTGAAGGTAAGTTGCTTAATAGTGAACCATCACCGCGATACTTGCCTGCAGTTAATGTTAAATCACCGGTATTGAGTACAAGTGGACCGTCGTTGATTAACACACCACTGCCCAATGGTTCGATATTAATTGTGGTCTGGAGGCATGTTATCTCGTTGATGCCTGTTTCGCCTATCTTAACTCGTGTTTGTTCCACAGGGTCTAAGCTTTTGATTTCAAAAGAAGCATCAAGGTCATCAAGGCCTGCTGAGAATCGTGATTTCGACACTGGATTGTTCAATACGAAATCGTTAAATTTTATTGAAGTGTGTACCTTCAGCGACCCATCTGTCAACAAGGACATTTGTTCTCGTTCATTTAATGGGTCTTGGGTATCTATGAATTTAATATCGTTCTGGTAGCGTATGTCTGACCCGATATGCATGGTCTCGAGCGGCGATTCAAGGCTGCCTATAGTTTGACAAACAACCGTGTCGCAAGTGAGTGTATCAGTTACACCTGGGGTTGGCACGTATGCTTTGCCGTTAATTTCATTAACTATTAGATTTGAACCGAAAGCTGACATTATATATTATACTTTTTTTATTTTATGCCGTATTCCTATAAGATGTTGAAATTACATACCAATTTCCTGGAATCTCAACAATGGTAGTTGAACCTGATTGATACGTCCTTTCGCCTGATGCAATTAGAGTGACGCTTGTTATAGTGTCCCCGTTGTTTGTAGCATTTTCCAAAACGATATCGCCGTTAGCTGTGTCTGAATATCCATTTATTCTGTCACCCGCAAACTTCTGAACAGTAACCCCTTGACCGACAGCAGCCGTCCCGTTATAAATTGTAAACATTTTACCCTTGATAGCAGGTACACATTCCGGCAATCGTACATTTGTGGCACCAGCACCCAAGATGATTTGATTTTGTGCATCATCCTCTGTTAGCTGTATCAACGTTCCATTTCTTTGTGTTGTGCGAAACGTAGTATTTGCATAGGTCAAGGTTTTTGCATTTAGATCATTACCAAAAGAGCTCATTATGTATATATATTACATTATGAAAAAAACAAAGGTGTAGGTTGTAACAACCGACTATTCAATGGATGTTCCATCGGAAAGTGAAACATTTCCATTTCTTTGGACACTTTTTGATTATGTCCTAAAGTATAACTTTTATATCCCGCCAAGGGGTTGACGTTACTAATTCTAAATGGTGGATATGTAATATCATTGATTGTTTTACACGGGAGTTGTTGCATCAAAACAGGTCTATAACCTGACATTTGAAACATCGTCGCGGTGTGAATTTGTTTGTCCACGTTCGGTCCTACATCTTTTATCATGTTGTACCCAACCAAGCCAGGTTGTTGTGCCATTTATATATACTATTACCCGCGTTTTAAAATACCGTTTCAATTACACGGTTTTGACCAATACGAAGAACGGCAGTCGTTTCGCAAATAATCATTGTTTCGTTTGTTGTAAGTACCTGCTTTTGTAACTCGTCTACTGGTGATGCAGTAGAAGTTTGATAGTAGAAGGAACTGTTTAAACCCCGAGAATCCAATCCTGTCATGGACCTAACCCCCATCTCAGACGGCAGGTTCAAACGTACCATGGGAATAAATTGGTTGTTCAGCCAATCCTCATATGAATTGATTTTACATCCCGATAGCGTTCCATAATTATCGGCTTTACCGATAGTAAGAAGATTGAATGCTGCCAGGGGGTCTACCCTATAATTGGGCACAAACAAGTTGTTGATATTGAACTGTAAAGCACCCAAACCACCTGCTGAAAACTGAAAGTATGATGGTAGGTAGGCTGTTCCACATGTATTTTCCAATTTAATAAGTCCTTTGGATTTTTCTCTATAGTCAGAAGGCCTTTGCACAGCATATATGTTATTAATGCATTGAGAACTCAAAGAGAACCTTGTCGATTTGTCCAAAGTAGCAGCACCTTCGAAAAAGGTAAAGTAATTGGAATATGGTATTTCTAGGAATCCATCACGCAATTTGCTCTCAACGGCAGCATCATATACTCCAGAACTGAATGTAATCGTCTCTACTGTGAAATAAAGTTTTTCCAATTTAAAATTACCTTTCGATACTAAAGCTTCTTGAGCTTTCGTGTCAATTGCTGCACCAGGTGTTTTTGATTTTTGATAACAACCCAATACCTCGGGGCCTGCAAGGTACAGCCTTATCCGTATCGGTGGCAAAAGTGAAGTATCAATGTAGGATGGTTCAGCTTCCCCTAGAAAAGATAGCCATTGATTCAAAATGTATGGACGAGGTTTACTGTAAAAGTCCTCAGTTACATTGATTTCTTGATTTTTTAAAACTCTTTGATAAGTCATTTCTTTGCTAAGTGTCGTTTTGATAGTATCAAGTACACAACTGACGGTATTGTAGCCTTGAAAACCAGTGGTGAGTTGCTGGCCTCCTGCGAAGATTTCCATCCTTTGAATTAATTTCTCGATGCCATTGGGGAGCGTCGTGATTAATGTATCTGCATCTCCGCCGACGTTTTCAAAAGCTATGGGTGTGGTACACGAACCTGAGCAATGCATTGAGAGGCTCTTCATATTTACTATAGAATTCACGGGCAGATTCAAAGTTATGGTAGAATATCTAGACGCTTCGGTAAGATTAGTAGTCTCTAATCTAAAGTAATTAGTTGAATACGAATTCATTTTTGAAAGGCCATATGCTAAACTCATTGGCAGACTCATTTTTCTATATAGTATAGATTATAAAATATCAGAGAGACCTACAGGTGCCAATTCTTCAACCTTGATGCTCAATGAATAATTAATACTACCATCGCTTGCTTGTGTCGGAGATGCCAATGTGATTAATCTCGCTTTAGAATCTGTGAGTGTTATTCTAAATGAAGTAAATTGGGACCCAGAAACTTCAATAACAAAGTTGTCATTTGGGTCTATATATCTTATAAAGTCTGTTGTAGTATCGCTCGGCAATAATATTTTCGCCCATATATCAGAGCTAATCATTTCATTACTATTGGTAAAGGTAGAAAGATTGGTACTCTCAATATTGTGTGTAGGTAAGGATGTTATCCTAAGATATAAAGCATCATTGGTTTGAATGTTACATGGATAAACAGATTGAAACACGGAGTTAGGTGTAGTGATGTTAAACAGGTCCGAAAGTTGAGATATCTCTGCCAAACCAGCTGTGCTTCTATTAACACGACCACCGAGTACTTGGTCTGAGTCATTATACTTACCAGCAGTGGAAACTGAATCTAAGGCCTTTTGTAAGTTACTTCCAGGTAAAGCAAAAAAGTCCCCACTCACGCTGAATGATACAAACTTAATATTGGGTACTGCAGGGTCCAACGTGATACGAAATTTATTCTTATAATTAATTCCATCGCCGCTATTATTGTATAACACAGTTACATTACCGGCGTAATTAACAATGGCATTCTGTATGCTTGTTTGTAATAAACTTGTTAGTTGGTCTAAATCAGTATAATTTGCATAAGGTATTTGTACTTCCGTTAAAGTATTGGCAACGGTATTACCCACATAGAAGATGCCATTTGTTTCGTTGATACTATACCATGTCTTTGCACAAGAGAAAGTATTCAAAGTTAATCTTAGTTTGGTTTGTGCTCGGTAATTTGTCAGCTGAGTTGGTATGTTCATTTGCAACACACGTGAATCTCCATTGCTGTTGTCTTCGGAAGATAAGAACAACGTTCTCGTACTAATCACGCTCATCTATATTAATATAACAATTATCTTTTCCAGCAACAATGTGCACATTGTTGCCGATGGAATCAGCAGTATCCCGATTAAACGCTTTAGGTTCCTCTATGTTGCCGCTGTATAAATCATCGTAGTATTCTGGACGTTTCATGTAATCATCAACGAGTAGTTCCATATGTGCTTGTTTAAGGTCTGGGTATTGAAGTTTGGCTAAGCGTATCAATTCTTCACGGTCCATCTTATTATCATATAAATCAAAAGTTTCCCGATGTTCCCAACAAAGGTTATAATACTCTAATATTAAATCTTGTTTTGGAACAACTCCTTATCTTGGTCAGCACGACCCGTAGCTTGACGTATCATTTCTGTGATTGGGTCATAGACCGGCACTTCTGTTAACGGTTTTTGTTCTATAGGACTCAATCCTAATTTTTCACGTATGTAATTCTTCTCGCCTAAGCTTTCTTTGACACCCATGACATTCATAAAATCAGTGAAGTTCACGTTGGGAGTTTCTGATAATAAAATTGGTTCTAATAGACCTTGAGTGGTCCTAAAGATATGTTCGTCGTCATTATCAGTCGGAGTATAATATCCCAAATAACCACCTAGAGCTGAACCCGTCATAGCGTTGGCGAAGCCGTAACGAGACCTTGCTGTACTGACCCGCGTAGACTCTGGTCCATCTGAATACATTTGTTCCACACTGTGTAATTTTGTCAGACTGTTTTCCGTACCTACCTTTGGATTAACATGTACGATATCGTAATTGCTCTTGGGATGTGGCTTTAACCGGGCTGGTAATGACACCAGGTCACCTTCCGTTGAGTACAATATTTGTTTCTCAGTGGGAGTGTTCATCGGTTCTTGTAAAGGATTTATTGCTGGGTTGAAATGATGCCCTTCTACGTTGTTAACTTCCGATATGTAATTGCTTTGACCACCACCGTTACTATGCCCGGTAACCGATAACTTATACCCACCGTATTTCATTTTGACATCGTCAAATCGTTGTTGTGCTTCTTGATATCTTGATGTGCTACGTTGTTGTTTCATCAATGTCAAAAGGTTGACATACCAATCTTCTACGTTTTGTCCACGTGAGATGTCCTGGGCAAGAGTGTTCAGACTTCCAAATTCTGCATCAGAGCCTCGATATGCAATAATGACGTCTTGACTTTTAGGATTGACCAACGTTGTAGAGTTTCTACCCGACAAACTTCGGTCTACGTAATAACCCGGAAGTCCTTTCATGATACCTTTTAGACGTGCTTTATCACCATAGCTATATGCATACGAAACATCTGATGCTCGTGCATATTTCGTTTGTGTAGAATCGTCCTTAGATGTGATGTTAGGACCAAAGACTTTGTTTAAAGCGGTACTTGGCAATTTGATTGCGTCTTGGCTTAAGACATTCAGCAAATTGGAGGTGTCCCTTTGTGTATACTTGTCAACATCGTTAGGTTTCATGATTGGTTTACTCTTGACTGTGACCATAGATTTGAAAGGTGCATTGCTGTTGTCAGACCTATTACGCGAAACCGGACCATGTATTTGTTTCTGATCTTTATCGGCATCAATAGAATTACTAAAAGAACTGGTTGACGGACGACAGTAAGCATTGGACTGATAGCTTTGATTACAAGGGATTTGCATTACTATTAAGGAGTTTTTGATTTGGCTAAATCGGCTCCGGTTATGTAGCTTCCGATTCTTTGTAGAGGTGATGAAGGTGGCACTTGACTCCGTGTTGTTACTCTTGTGGATGCTTGTGTACCAAATATTCTCGGCGATGACAATTCTCTTACCTGCATCGTGTCTCTAAGTTCA